>AJFL01002313.1:0-10848 GCA_000467735.1 Rhytidhysteron rufulum CBS 306.38
GGGGTTAAAACCTTCCCCTGACTTCCTCGCCCGCGAGTCTACTATATTCATTCACCTACTCTGTAACAATATGGAAACTGAATTGGAGAGCGACGAAATACACTAACGAGAATCGGTTATTTATACAAGTATACATTAAAGACCGTCATTCTAGCCAGCCCCAATATTAAGGAAGGAAGGATCCCAGATCCAATTAATTCTCGTGAGAATGGGAATCCGATTACGTGGTGTTCCTGGATAAAGGATCTAGGAACTGAATTACGTAATGTTCCTAGATAAAGGATCCAGGAACCTCTAGGTAAGGACTGCGTTCCTAGATAAGGGATCTAGGAACCTCGTATTTATTAAGTATATGGCCACACTCCCTACCGTTTATTTTAAGGGGTATATTTACTCTTAATTTTATATTCGCAACTTATTATTAAGTTGTAGTAACTATATTTATTATATATACTGCTATGCAACCCCCTATCCGTGATACCTTATCGTCTCTCTCCGATCATCGACCAATTAACCCTACGTCGAAGTCCCTGGCACCCTTGACAACTCCGAAGCTTTGGGGATAGAGATCTAACCGTTACAATAGTAGAACTAAATACCAATCGCAAACCTATTTGCACGATCCAAAACCCGATTGGCTATAATTCGTTAGGTTAAGAAATTCATTGATGTTATATCCAATGTGAGAAGAAACTTACCAACCGTCCCTACAATGCCCATCAGTTTCACCACACCAACCAGTAGAAGAGCAACATTGGCCATTGAATGGGCCACCGGCGCATGTGAAACCACCGTTAGAGGGTCCACATTCACCTCTTAGGGACGGAATATCTGACGTAATGCACGATTTTGAGAATTGTGTTTGGCTAGGAAGAAAGTATTAGTAGGCTTTGGATAAAAGAAGAGATAGGAAAAGAGAACGGGGAAGACATACCATCCTTGGGCACAGTGATCAACAGTATTACCACAGAACCCATCACTACTACAACACCCACCCAAGGCATCCCCGGGACATTTCAACCCCTGGGCACCACCACAAGATCCGTCTTGCGATATACCTGTCTCTTTCGGTGGAGTGGAAGTTGTCGTAATTACAGTAGAGCAACTCCCAAAGGCAGGCTGACAGCCAACCCCACAATACGAATCCGCATCACCACAATAACCCGCAACACTGCAACATTCACCAGCAGGACACTTCCAGCCATTCGAACCGCCGCACGTGCCGTCGGGACTCAGCTCGGGGTTGGAGCAGGTTCCAAACGAACTTTGACAGCCGGAAGTACAATGTGCGTCGGAGGAGCCACAGGAATTATACTGGCTGCAGCAGTCGCCGAAGCCAGAGTCTTGACATGTGAAACCGTTGTCCGAACCGCATGTACCGTCTGGAGAGGTGTTGATGCTTGAGCAGGTGCCGAAGTCGGATTGACAGCCTCCGCCGCAGTGGGCGGTGGTGTTTCCGCAGGAACCGAAGGCGCTGCAACATTCACCGAAACCTGTACCTGTACAATGGAAATTATTCTCACCACCACATGAGCCATCAGGACTGCTTGAGCCCTGGGTAGGTGAGGGTTGACTCGACGAAGTTGTGGTTGTGGTTGTAGTAGAGGGCTCGGGCCAGTTAGGTGGTAGCGGGATGACAACAGTGCAGTTACCAGACTGGCAGTTTTCGGTGCTGCAGAAGGATTCGCCGGTTCCGCATTGGCCGGCCCGGTTGCAGCAGTCGCCCCATTTGCCGCCACAGCGAAGATAGCTGTGTTGGATGCCGCATTTGCCGTCGAGGCTGTATTTGGTGGGATCTTCGAGGCAGATGCCGGAGTAGCAAGTGCCGGGTTGGCAATCTTCACTATGAAGGTGTGGACACGTCAGTGAATATAAATGTAAATGTGATTGTTACTTATTACTTACACTGTATCTCCACACTTCCAGGTCTCGGCGTTGCAGCAGGGTTTGTCTGTGTCGAGGCAGGTGGTGTTGCCGTGCTGAGGCCCACAAAAGCCGTCTTGTGAGATGGGCTGCTGGATGTCTGTGCATCGATCGGTCATGGGTCAGTGAGAGCGGGTAAGTCATGGTCAGAAAGCTTACATCCTTCGACACAGTACTCGGAGTTGGGCTGGAGGTTTTCGCAATCCTTATTGACGGTGGGGTTTAAGAGGAAAAACAAATCGACAGTGATGCCGTAGCGTAGAGCGAGTTCAGTGCAGGTGTAGTAGTTTACATTCTTGCCGGTGAAGGCCATGTAACGGCAGTTGACCTCACCCGGGTCCACAGGACCGGCATGGGCAGTGGAGCAGAAGAGAGGGAGGAGGAGGAGGTGGGGGAGATGGAGTAGAGGCAGCGATCTAGAGACAAACATGGTTGGTTTCACGAATAGTTATTTATTCATGAATGATGGGATAATAAATAATAAACGATATGGCAGTAGAGGCCGGGCGTTGGAAGTAATGAAGTAATATCTTGAGGGCGTTCGCCAAGAAGCAGGTACAATCAATAGAATGGAACAAGAATAAGGTATTCTAGGATGGAATCGAGATATTTCCACGTGCCTGTACCACCACCAATATTCTCATCAACCAACCAACCAACAATCATGTCTGCATCCATGCATCCATGCATCTAAGTAAGACAAGAAAAAGAAATTATGTATTTTCTATTTTTGTTTTTTTTCATTTTTTTTTTTTTTTCATTTTCATTTTTCCCCCATCCGATCCAGTCAGATGGTGGGTCGATGAAGGAATAATGGGAAATTAAAAAAGCGGGAAACTGATTGGTGTCTTGCTGTGCCTCACGTCCAAAGTCGTCTGGATCCCGCCAAGTCCCTCCACTTTACCAAGGCGGGATGCGGTACGGGTTGGTGGGTGCAACCGAGCCCTACCTAGCCGATTATATGAAGAAGACGGTTCGCCCACCCCACTCTGCTCGACGCCGCACTATTGTTTACTACCGCCTACTACCTACCCGACCCTCTCCATTTCTCCCATTCCCATTCCCATTCTCATCCCATCATCCCATCCACGCCGCATTCCTCCATCCAAATCCATATTCTTCATTTCTCTGCTCTTGTCTAGAATCCAATCTCCGCTGTTCTCTCGAGGTCTCGACTCTATCGTTCAAAGGTTTTCCTTCCTCTTCCCATCCTTCTTGGCCATCGCCCGTCTCGTCTATCACAGCCATCACAGCCATCATGTCCGGCTACCCGCAACCCCAGCACATCAGGGAAGAACATCTCTGCCGCCTTCGTTGGAATGTCTTTGCCAACCCCACCCATGCCCAAGTCGAGGATGGGCTCAATCCTGATGGCACCGAGCGACGTAACCTTCTCTTCTCCGATCCACCCCATCCCTTGGCTTCTGAGCCTATTGTCCGGCCACCGATCAGCCGTCTGCGTGTGTGCAGCAACGAGTTGATTAGCAAAGAGATTTTCTATAACGACCCTGCTAACGTCTACCGCGCTCCCGAGCCCATGACCATCGAGGCTAGCGATGGACAGAATCTTACCCTTGGCGACTTTGTTTTGCAGACGTACCAATATCTGAACATGCATAAACAAGCCATTGTGAATTTCCTCTCGGGCCGATACAGTCCAGGATGCACAAGAAACTTCTCCAAGGACCCTCCCAACGAGCAATCTGACTTTTTCTTCAGACGTATCTCCATTCACAACGGAGATATGACTACCTGGTGCGTATCCGTTTTTGTCGTGGGCGAGTATGGCCTCACAGCCGACTTCATCTGGAACCAGAACCGGACCAGGGCGGCTCAGTCACAGATTCTAAATCCTCCACCTCCACCTCCACCTCCACCGCCTCAGCCTGGATCATCGACACGGAAGACTCCCGAACTCAGCCCACACCGCCCCGTCCGCCTCGACCTTCTCCACCGTCTCCGCTGGATGGTCTTTGGCAATGAAGCCGACATCGAGGTCGAAGACGGGCTGAACCCTGACGGCACCGAGAAGCGAAGCCCATTCCTTTCCCATCCTATTGCATCTCATTTGCTTGCCGATCCCCCTCTCAGCCGTGTTCACGTCTCCAGTATAGAGTGCGAGCAAAGACAGGACACTGGCTGGGACAACCACGATGACAGCAACCCCGCACCCGCCGACCTGACTCTTGAACACACGGTAGAAGACCCCGTAACCATCGGTCGGTTCGTCTCGCAGGCGCACCAATACCTCAACACCCATAAGGAATACATCAGGAACTTCAAGAAGTTTACTTCCACCGATCCAGCCACCGGAATTGATTCTTTTTGCTTTCCAGGCACTGGTTTAGGCTTCGATAGCGGTCCTCCTGGTCCAGCTGAGATGTACTTTCACAATGCCCTTCCTCTTTACGACTCTTTTAACGACGCTGTGACCATCTCTATCGGTCTTTTCGTAGAGGGCGAGCGTAATATATCTATGGATAAATTCTGCGCAATCAAGCGAATGTGGACAACCCGATACAGACCCCGAGATTAAGAGGATAGAATAGAATGACATAGAATTATATTGAATTGAATCTAATTGAATGCCTTGAAAATATCCAATGACACATGCACAATACAATACAAAATAATTATAAGAAATTTGTCACCCGTTTTCTTTCTTCATCTTCTCTGCCTGTCCTTCTCTTTTTTCGCTCCTCTCTCGCCAAGCCTACTAACCAACTCCCGCTATCGAGCGGCACAGTAGGTCTAGAGCAGGTATCTCGTATTGTCAGTAAATTGGACATGGGTTCATCATCCATCACGTACGGTTCCTTCGCTTCTCTGCCTCTGCATTATTTTTCGTCCTCATGTTAGCCGAAAGGCTTCCCGGTCTTTCTTCTCCTTTCTCGCCAAGTAGCATTTGTGCTGATTCCGGTCAGCAAGAGTTTGTCATACGATGACTTTCTCTAACCGACAGACTTCATTGCACAACCTTGTGCCTTTCACCTTCCCAGACATATATATATATATGACCCCGAACGATCCCCTTTTCTTGCAATGCAATTCAACTCACAGCAAGTGACATTTCATTACCATCACCAACACCAAGCGTTACGGTCTACAGATGGCAACACTAAAGTGGTCGTCTCTTATACGTTACCTTCTCTTTTACATCTCTCTCATTGACCCCTCTGTACACGCGCAGTTTGATCAGAGCTGGGTGCTGTTGCCAACTTACGATGCAAATGGCCAACCGGTATATGAAAATGGCGCACAAAAGATTTCGTGGCATTGGAGTCGAGATCCTACTATATTCCCTTACAAGCCTATACTCACTTCGAACGTCAAACTCGAGTACCTCATCCCGCCTACCCTCTTTCAACTTCTACGCAACTGACTAATGGTCTTCTCAGATACAATTGCGCCAAGATACCTGCTATATGTCGAAACGTGAACCAGTGGCGGAACCAAGTCGGGAATCCCAAAGCCCCACCATGGAATGACTATTTCGCATTTGATGTTGGCCATAAGAACGCGCTTCCTATATATGAGGGTGGCAAAGCCCCTTCAACCTTGCGACGTGACCGGATGTGTCCATATCCTAATTGGAAAGTCAGAGCTGACGGCCGTCTAAGGTATGTACCACCACAATATACTTTTGAGTGCAAAATACACACGCTAACATAGCTGTAGGTGCCCAGAACAGGACCAGCCTCCACTAGTCCCAGATTGGTGGGATATGGCCGGCCGACCCCAGACATCCATTGTGGCTCAGGACCCTCAGAGCACCGGCATCAGTTTTGCAATTGCGAACGGTAAACTAAGATTACAGGATACGACGCTTTTTGACTCGGGACGTCTGTATTCCTGTGACGAGTTTCCTCCCGCTTCCTGGATTGAAGGTGGAAATGGGCTTGGTGGTATGAGCCCAGGGACAACATATTGCGCACCCCAGGGAAGACAGTAGGTGATATAGTAGCGAAGGTCTGCTATCAATCAACGTTAACTTCCATCCAGGTGTGTCACCCGACGACCGGGCGAACAAGACTGGCAGGGATTGCTTCACGGCCTATTAAAAGTACATCTCCTACAGTATGCGCTAGATCAAGGCGTTGGATATGATAGTGTCCTACAGAAATGGGACATGCAGCTAGCCATTGCATTCGAATTCGGGCTCATTTACGAAGAGGTTGGATTTTATGTAGGGAGGGTTTGGTATTATGACGAAAATAAGAACAGGCGACCTGCCGAGATCACCATCTACGATGATGCTCGTCAGGGGAACCTTGACGATGCAAGCCTGATGCCGTTATCGCTTTTTCAAGACATCAACAGCACTAGCCTTTGGACTGACTTTCCTACAAATAATTCGGATTCAGCAACCAATCTATCAACGACTACCAACACCCCCACATGGCACATCAATGCCGCCGACATGGATGAGTCTCTATCTACATATGGCTTGGAGACGCAGCAACAACCCGTCGAGGGCGCCATCGATATCATCGAACTTAGCAAACAGTATATTCTTGGGCAGATTAGATCGTCTAATGTCACCAAAAAGAACAACAACAGCACGTCTAGTTTATCTTCCCGAGATTCCAGCCATTTCAACCGAGCAGCGTTCAATGTACACCACCACCTTCGACCACCGATTAGCTTGAACAGGCGAGCTGTCGAGGGACCCATTCAATGCGGACCAAACCAGCCGTGCTTGGACGGGAGTTGCTGCAACAAGGATGGGAAATGTGGATTCAAGGAAGTGCATTGCGGAGCAGACGTCTGCTTATCAAACTGCGACGCCAAAGCCATGTGCGGGATTGACTCTGCGGATGGAAAGACACCATGCGGACTCAAGCTATGCTGTTCGTATTACGGCTGGTGTGGCACGGAAGATGTTCACTGCAAAGACCCAGAGCCAGAGGTCGGTAAGACTCCGTGTCAGGAAGGATTTGGATCTTGCGACATCAAACCCGCACCATCATGCGGCACAGGCTCTGGAACGACGAAAGGCCGTCGTGTGGGTTACTATCAGGGTTGGAACACGAGAGAGCGCCTTTGTGATAAGGTCTCGCCGCGCCAAATCAATACCCGTGGACTCACTCATCTCTTTTATTCCTTCGCCTTCTTTCACCCAGATACGTTTGAGCTCATGCCCATGCATAAGGGAGATGAGCAGCTGTACGGAGAGTTTACCGCATTGAAGAGGAACGGTTTGCAGACGTGGATTGCGGTCGGCGGGGTAAGTTTAGAATAAACGGCAACCAATTCAAATATTCCTTGCTAACATAACATGTTGCTACTAGTGGTCATTCAATGATCCCAATACTACTACCTTGAACGCTTACAGTAACATGGTTGCTTCCCAGAGCAACCGCGCGACATTTATCCAATCGCTGATCAAGTTCATGGATACGTATGGTTTTCAGGGCGCTGATATCGGTAAGCATTTCTCCTTCACATCTTGATATTACTGACACGAACAAAGATTGGGAATATCCCGCCGAACCTAAAAGAGGTGGCAGGAAAGAAGACACGGATAACCTAGTTCTTCTCATGAAGGAAATGCATGAGGCCTTTGGTGGGCGCTACGGTAGCAGTCTAACTATCGCTCCGGACTATTGGTATCTTCGGGGTTTCAAGCCAGCTGAAATGCAGGATTACGTCGATTTCATGGGTTTCATGAGGTAAGATCATTCACCCTACCTCCTTTATGTAGCTGTGCCGCTAACAAAGATTATTAAAATAGTTATGACCTCCATGGACCGTGGGATGAGGAAGTGAAGACTCTCGGCTCAAAGGTGCGACCACAGACAGACATCACCGAAATCGACAAGAACCTGAAGCCACTATGGTTTGATGGTGTTGATCCAGCGAAGATTAATTTCGGCATCGCCTACTACGGCCGTACATTCAAGCTCTCCGATCCTTCGTGCACTGCAATGGGCTGTCCCTTTGGAGCTGGCGGCGAAGGTGAAGGTGCTCCCGGATCTTGTACTAACTTCCCTGGTGTTCTTTCGAACCGGGAAATCAAAAGGATAATAGAGAGTGAAGGAATCACACCATACTTTAATTCGACTGCCATGGTAAAGTACTTCACCTACGAGGGAAACAGTTGGGTTGCCTACGATGATGCAGAAACATACGCATTGAAGGAAGCATATGCAAACGACCGCTGTCTTGGAGGCGTCATGATCTGGTCTATTGATTTCGATGATGGAACTGGTGTCGGTCTCGACGAACCAAATGGTTTCAAGTCGCCTGAATCGGCCACCATCATCCCCATGGCACATACGACTGTTCCTAAGGGTCAAACATTCACACTCGACCCCGGTGCTTCGACGGATGTACCACGTCTACCCAATGACGGTGATCAGAATTCTCCTCAAGGGCCTGGCGCTTCAACATGCCAACAATGTAGTTTCTTCAGACGGATTACCTCGACCTGTTGTGGAACTGGTGGATCTGTAGGGAATCCCATCACGATACCACCCAACGTAGCCACGCCTATGGATATCCCGCTTCCCGCAGGCTTTACTCCAAACCAATCCTTCAAAGACCCGAGTGGCAACCTGATACCAGCAAATCAGCCTTTGCCAAAAGAAACTATCATTCCTCGAGGAACAACCTTCACTCGATCATTTACGATGCCTGCAGGTATGCCATTGCGGAGTGGTGAAGGGGATGACCAGAATTCCACATCTCCAAGTCTTGTATGGTTGTCACCTGAGATTTGGGATAGCCCCAATCCGCAGGTACAGTGTTTCTTCCCTTGTACATTGGTGCTTCCGCCTTACCCATCATTCACCACTACCATTGATTACCCAAGAATTACGCTGACGGAATCCGGTACCACATCGACGTTGACATTCCCTCCTCTGACAGTCAGCACCTGGCAACCCGAAACCATTGTCGTTGGGGCAAGTAATAATTGCAGCTCCACCTCTGGATCAATAACTACCGCCACTTCCTGTCATGGGGGCGACGATAATAGACGTACTTCTAGTGTGACGATTCGTTCTACAACAACCTGGCCTCCGGTAACCATCACAAGGAGTGGGACAACAACAACGACGTATCCACCTAGAAGCAGCACTAGCGATGATGATTCTAATCCACCTTCCAGTACTAGTCCTCCAGGTAAGATGATTTCAAGTCATCGTGGTTGAGTGAATCATGTACTAATTATTTTTGAATTTCAATCAGGCGACAATCCCCCCGGCGACGATCCACCTGGAGGCAACCCACCAGGGGATGATCCTCCGAGCGGCAACCCGCCTGAATGTCCATTCTTTATCTGCCCACCTCGACTACCTCCACTCTCGCTTCACATCAGCATTAGCAACGGCCCACCGAGACCAACCACCACACCCTGCGCATATCAAGCCGCGGGTTGTCCTACATCCAAGCCACCGAACCCCGGAACCACCACCATCCCCGGGGTAGATCCCAACGATGACTCCGAAGATCCCGAGAATGAAGAAGAAGATGACTATTGTATAGCTGACCCACCAACAAACACGAACCCATCAGGTCCTACCAACCCACCTAACACAAAATCATCAACATCAAAATCATCATCAATCAAACCATCACCAACAATCAAACCAACATCCGCCTCTTCCACGAAACCCACATCAACATCAAAGCCCTCACCCACAGGCACACCACCCGACTTCACCTACGCCTTCTACGACTGCTACGGGAGCGGACGTAGCATCCACCGAGTCTACCTCCTCGAAGCCATCAAACCCTTCTGTTCCGATCTAAACGGCAAAACGATAACAGAAGACTTCTTTTCCAAAAAGGAATACCGGATTCAACCCTCAGCGGAGGAAGACCAATACGTCCACGATCATCCTGTTAACGTTATCGTTAGTCTAGAGATGAGGGATGGCTGCGTTTGGGATGTCGATGGCGGAGTTTGTGAAGAGCAGTTTATAAAGTTAGTAGACAACTGTGATCTAGGTTGGCCGGCGACTAAGAGGGGAGGGTATATGAGGCCTGGGAGTTGTTTGATTTTAAGGGTGGATCCGAATTCAATTTGAAATTAGGTTTGATGATGAGGTTGGTAGGATTTAGTGGGACTTTTCTTTTTTTGGTTTTTTTTTTTTTTATAACCCTTCTTTTTTTTTACTTTTGAGGCTTTCTTTGTATTATAATTTATTAATTTATCAGAGAATAGGGACTTCCTACTTGTTAATACTTCTCATGAGATTCACGTTTCTTTTGTGTATACATACACACATACACACACACACACTTTCTCTCTCTCTCTCTCTCTCTCTCTTTTAGTCCTTTTCTAGTCTTCTCCTCGTATTATATTCTTAATGGATAAAAAGAAGGACGATTTCTACTTGTAAATACTCGTTATAAGCTTTACGCTTTTTTAAATGTATTTTTAGTTATATTCTCTTATAATGAATTATGTATATTTTTTCTTAAATTAAAACCATTGCTCTTTTTTTTAGAGGGTTAATACTATAGAGAATAATTACTTGAAAATTTAATGTATAGAACCTCTCCGTGTATATAGTAAGAAATATAGCTTTACTAGGTCTGCTCTTTAATCTTTTCTAAAGAGTCTATATCTATCTTCTATGCCTAGTAGTAATAATATTATTTATCTATTAAAAGCAGGATAAAATAAAAATAAGCTTATTTTTATTAAATTAAATACTATGAGATAATTGTTACAGCAATAATAGCTTTTTTTTTAAGTAAATAAAATAAGTAACTAGTATAGAGCAATGCAGGTTATTAAAATAAAAAAGAAAATACCAACAAGGGGAGGGGACTTATTTCCGCACTTACTAGTTACCTAAAGAATAAAGATATAGCGGGACTTAGAGAAACGTTAACTTAATTATATAGTATTTGTCCGGGTTTGGAACTCAGAAGCATGGAAGTTCGGAGCAGGCCCCTTCTTGATGCCTGAGG
>AJFL01002321.1:0-14117 GCA_000467735.1 Rhytidhysteron rufulum CBS 306.38
GAAAGCAAGTCCGGTAAGCAGCAGGAAACAGAGGCGGGCGGTACGGTATGTCCAGCAGCAGATTGCTTGCGTGCGATGGAAAGCTGCACAGGTACATTTTGTCTCCTCTCTGTCTGTCTGTCTCTCTCAAGCTTCCTTCGCCTTCATGCGGCTCACGGGCAACCCCAACCACCTGCCTCGTGCACGGAGCATCTCTAGTTAGTTGCCGATGGTGAAGCATCCAAACCACCGCCGGCTTCACCTGACCTGACCTGCACCGCGCTCCATTGCCCGTCTTTCGTCTCGTGCAGCTGCAATCCGCCGCTGCAAACCATCCGCTTCCATCGCCCATTTAAACATCCGCCTCTTTCGCTCGTCTGGACCCCAGCTTACTACCCCACGCTTCTCCCGCAAGCCCACTTCCGTTTAAGGTCGACCACCAACATCTTCTCCATCATCCTCCGCCCTGGCCCTACCACAAAGCTTCTGCGCAGAAATCCAGCGCCTTTTCCTTGTCTTCCGCCCTGCATAACCCCTCATTCTATTTCTTAGACCTAGAATTTTATCCCTCCTTTGCCTTTTCGCATACCACCGCCCTCGCCCGTCCTGCCAGCCACAATGCCCGTCACAAGTGAGTACCTGTACACCCCAGTCATTGACCATCCAAACTGACTCTATGCCTCCCAGCTCTCGCTCCAGAGGTTGAGGCCTCGTACTCGGCCATCATTGACGACATCCTGGCCGCGAGCGACCTCCAAACCGTTTCTGCGAAGCGCATTCGCAAAGGCCTCCAAGAGCGCGTTCCCTATGACATTACACCGCAAAAGGTATGGAGCATGGTTTCACATCTGACGGTCAAGCTTGCTGACGCGCCATCCAGGACCAAGTGACCGAGCTGATCATGGCGCGATTCGACAAGTTCAACAACGAGCTGAACGCGAACGAAGTCCCCGAGCCTGCCCCAACTACCGCGGCCTATACAACGAATGGCGCAAGATCGAATAGAGCACAAGATTCATCGGAAGGAGCCACACCCTCGGCGCAATCCTCACCGCAAAAGCGTGCCAAGACCGACGAGGATGAAGAGGACTCGGGGCTCTCCGAGCTGGCGACAACACCACCAAAGAAGAAGCATAAGAAGAACAACAAATCGGTTGAAGATAATGATGCCGCATTTGCTCGGAAGCTGCAGGCGGAGGAGAATGCGAAGACGGCAAGGTCTACAAGGGGAGGAGGTAGCGCGAAGAAGCGAGCACCAGTGGTCAAGAAGAAAGACAAAGTGAAGCGGAAGAGTTCGAATAAGGTCAAAGCTGATGACGACAGCGACCTAGACTCTGGGAGTGGTTCAGAGAAGAAGGAGGTCAAGCGGAGCGGTGGTTTCCACGTACGTTTGTCTTAGATATTTTACCTCCGCTTAAATTCGCCCCCAACTAACTGCGCATAGAAACCTATGACCCTTTCCCCAGCGCTATCAGAACTATTGGGCGAGACCGAACTATCCCGCCCACAGACCGTCAAGAAGATATGGGAGTACGTCAAGGAGCGAGACTTGCAAGATCCCAATGATAAGCGCCAAATCCGCTGCGACGACGCCATGCGCGCTGTTTTCAAGACGGATCGAGTTCACATGTTCACGATGAACAAGATCCTCAATCAGAACCTATACGCGCAAGATGAATAATTTGATTATGATTCACGGGGCGTAATCGGGCGAGGAACTAGCCTCTCAATAAACAACAAGGCACAAGGCAGATCGGAAACAAAATGTCTATCCACCCAAGCCATCCGTGCGCCTGGTCTACTCAAAATCCGCTTCGCTTTTCTTCTTTCTCGCATCATCTAGCATCTATCTATCCACCATCCACTCTACCGCAAAAGGTCACAAAAACGCCTCGAACCATCCACCGTCTCTCTTAAACCGCATTTCTGGCTTTCTTAAGCCAACCATTTGCCACGCGAACAGTCAGCTTCATCGAACCACCACCATCATCATTCACACACTAAGCGTCCGCCTTACCTTTTCCCTTATACTTATCTTCATCGCGGTTGGTTTTACTCCATCATCATTGGATTAAAACCAACTCACACATTTTTTGTGCTTTTTTTGGTTTGCCTTTTACCTCTACTCAGCATGGCGATGACGGGCGTTTCTGCGGCACTCTTGCTATTTCCCATAAATTTTGCTTTTACTCTGGATATTCAGTCGTGCTTTACGCTTACGGTTTTCCCTTTTTTTGTGTGTATTCTTTTTTTGCAATATCGAAGTTGAAAGGGATAAATCCTTATTGAAAGTGGGAGAAGGGGGAGAAAGAAGATGAGGATAGAAGGCGGGTGGGAGTAAAAAAAATCATTAACCAAAATATCACATAGGAAGATACCTTTTACTAAAGGGAAAAAAGAAAAGCTTAAAACTTGAAACTTAAAGCTAAGAAGTACGGAGATTTTTTGGAACCGGACTTCTTTTAGGTTTTCGCAAGGAGAATCATAGTATAGGTACTTTATTTAGTTATAGCTCGCTAGCCACAACTTATCATATTAACATGGGTTCAAGGATGTTTTGGGGTTTGTAATGCACTACTTACTACTCTGCTCTGCCCATACTAACTATTCACTAATTGTATATAAATCAATCAAGTCCGTTCCGTTCCGTTCCGTTTCCCTCCCCATTCAAAACATCTACTCTACATATATAACCTTGAGAAATTTTATTTTTCCCCTTTTGCCCCTTTCCTACCTACTACAAAGCATTAATTCTATCTTCTTCTCTTTTTGAATAATGCGGAAGATATATGAGAAACTTGGGTGTGTTTATATATATATATTTTAAAAAAAAACCATGAAATATGAAATATAAAGAGTATAAATGTGTTTGTTAGTTTGATGGGTAAATAGGATGCAGTGGGGGTTAAGTACTCTTGACAGATTTTGAAGAAGCTTAATTAGTTGTTGTTGTTGTTATTAGTTGTATCCAGTGGATATATATACATCTGGGATAGGGAAGGATCAATAAGATAAACCAATCATTTCTATCATGCATACATATACCTAATTCATACATTTAGAGTATGAAATACGGACCTCTTCGTATGTAGATTCCGAGTGTTGATGAAGGTTTACATGGAAGTAGGTAAGCAAGCAGGGTAAGATAAAATGTATCACGATAACAGCATCAAACAAAGCCTTTGAATTTCAAGAGAGAATTATTACTTCATGACTTGATTGCATCGCATAGCATTGCATTGGTATACTAATCCCAATAGCAGCTATTGGAACAAAAAGAAGGTGAAAAAGAAAGATAATGACCAAGTCCAAAACTCCAAGAACTCCGATTTTCCTAGCCTGTTCGATTATAGAAAGGCTTACTTGCGTGATTAATGATACATTGGTTCTAGGATTCTCTCTATCCTGTCATGTACCTGATGGTGTGTGAAGGGTTAATAGTACATCCGTGTAATCACCAGCCAGGTTACTTTGGGGAGTAAAAATGAGGGTGGCGAAACTACTAACGTAACTCATACACCCTCCAGTCGTTCCCTCCTTTCAAATCATCGTCCAACTGCACCGAGGAAAGCAAGTAATGGGCCAGTCGATCAGATCTCAGTGGGTACGGCCAACTGGAACACCTCATCTTCTTCGTCTTCATCGGCCACATCATTACCAGCATTCCCGTCACGTCCAAAACAGCTCATCCACTTATCGACTACGTCATCATCTTCGTCTTCCAACTCTTTCAGGCGAAGTTCACGCATCAGGATCTCTTCCTCATCCTCGTAGTCGAAGTGGGATGTGGGGTTGACGAGCGTAGCACCAAAAGTAGAACGGTTGGATGTGGTAGCATTATTGCTTGGCACATCATCACCATGATCATCAGTCCAAGCAGAAGAAGCAGTTGCAGGACGCGAAATCGGTTCGGTGACAGTTCGTTTTTTTGGCTGCTCTTGCTTCGTTGATGTTGGAACTGCTGAAACCGGTTTCTTGGTCTTCATGGTAGTAGTGGTTGAAGGGATGCGTTTCGTGACATTCGCCACGGGTTTCCTGATGTGGGTAGAGGGACTACGTCCTTGGGCATACCCGATCGTGCTACGCGATGCGGTCGTGGCGGCAGCATAACGGGATGCGGATGGGTTGTTGGGTGCAGCTGTGGGTCGGGTCTTTCTGTTGAAGATAGAAGAACTTGGGGCCCTAGATTTAGTTGCGGCTGTAGGGGCTGCATAGCTGGGCTTTGGGATAGAGAGAGCTGCGGCAGCGGATTTGGCTTTGAGACTTGATGAAGTTGCTAAAGGCTTCTTCTTTGGGAGTGTGGAGGTTAATGAAATGGGTTTGGAGGCAGTGGGCTTGGCAGCAGTGGCTTTGACAGTGGAGATCCCTAGGCTCTCGTTGACAGCCTTCTCGAGTTCTTCATCGAGCTGTTTAGAACGTTCTGCTTGCTGTTCGATATCCTGTCGTTCATAGAGGCAAAGGCCATCATCGCCAATAGGGTTGAAGTAAGTACGAGTGATTCCACGGTTGAAGTTGGCTCCTTTCAACATGGAGTAGTTCATGTTAGATGGAAAGTCCTCGGGTTCATCAGGAAGGGCTGAGTATTGTGAGTTTGCAGGACATGGAGAATCATTCGGTGACCACTCACGGATTCCCCGAGGGGGCATGTATTCAATCTCACGTTCTCCATCCAAAGCATCATCTTTGACAGGCTCGGCTTGGAGCACTTTGACTTTTGGACGTCGCAGACGCGGGCTAGTCTTCTTTTGGGTCTTGACCGAATCGGTGAGAGGAGCGGGAGTCTGAAAGGCCTTGGTTTTGGCATTGGTCGTTTTCATGCCCAACGGGGCGCGGTTTTTTGGGCCTAAATCTTGTCAATATAATCATTGTTAGGCCGCGCGATTGCTGGTTTAGCATACCTGCTGGCGTAACGAATGCATTGTTATCCAACGCGACACTCTTTTTTCCTCCGGTCAATAGACTCTGACTTCCCTTTCCGTTGGTTTTGAGCACGGATTTGCCGCCCTGGTATGGCGCATTTTCGTCGTTGAGCGGGACCTTGAAGGGCGTCTTTGGAGCCTTTGTTCCGCCTCCCAGGCCTTTGAAACCTTGATTCAATTGTTTTCCGGCAGCACCAGCCTGCAAGCTGTGCACGAGGTTCTCCTGGTCGTTGGCAGCGAGAAGAGACATGTTGGCGGTTTACATTGATCGCGTCGTGGTGGTGGTGATGGAGGTCGGTGTTGCAGCGATGCAGCGATGCAGCGAGCGCGGGTGTCTGAGGTCGGTGTTGATTGTTTATTGCGCCGTTGTCACTTGACAACCGCAACCAAGCTCGCGAAGGGTCTCGCCGAGCACGTGACAGGCCTCTCCGCCATTGCCTTGTCCTGTCATCCCTGAAAAGCCCCACGCCGCAGCCAACGTCTCACACATACATCTACCCTGCCTTTCTGCATCACATCGCCAAACAACAACAACGCCACTCCCTATCTCCCTCCTCCCACCAGACACCCTCTGCTGCCTGCAATAACTCCACCAAATCCACCAAAACATCCTCTAGAACCGTCTACCCACATACACCATGGATCAGATCAAAAATGTAAGTGTATCCCTGACAGTACCCCACCAAGCGCCTCTCGACGGATGGCCGGAGGCAGCAGCGGCTCCCATTATACCACCATCACAAGCACACATTTACTAATATGAGTCTTTCTTCTATAGCGTATGGCCGCCCTCCGCGTCGAGGCAGACGAGAGCGCCGCCAAAGCTGAAGAGTACAAGGCCCGCGTCAAGACACTGGAGGCAGAGACGCTGCAAAAGGAGCAGGAGGTCACCTCGCTGTCACACAAGAACCAGGTGCTCGAGGCTGAGGTTGAGAAACTCGAAGCGTTAGTCAAGGAGCACAAGGCCGAAGCCGAGACTGGCACCGCTGCCAGCAGCCAGGCGGAGAGCCACCAGCGCAAGATCCAGTTGCTTGAGGAAGAGGCTGAGGAATCTGACAGGACTATCCGCGAGTTGAACGAGAAGTATGTTTACTCTCCCCTATTTCTCCTATTCAACACTTGTTAAAGCCTCACTTTTGCATGCGTGGGGTCAAATGACTCGTTATGTTTAAACATTGAATTCATAGCTGACTCATTCGTTGCACAGGCTCCGTCAAACCGACGTCAAGGCTGGCCACTACGAACGCAAAGTACAAGCTCTCGAGGCATCCCGGGACCAGTGGGAAGCCAAGTACGAGGAGATGGCCAAGAAGTATGCTGACACCAAGAAGGAGTTGGATGACTTTGTCAACGAGATTGGCAACATCTAGATGTCTCCTATGGAGTAACAGCTTGGTCATCATCGGAAGCCAATGAAGTAGGGGATCATTGGTCTTTTGGGGTCGTGGATTAAATGATGGCGGAATTCCCCTGCATAATGTTCTTCTTGTGGTTGTGTTTTCTCATCCCTTCCCCAACCTGCGAAGTATGAACGCTTAGCCGTGCTGAGTGTAGAAATCTCGCAATTACACCCTTTGGTAGCATATTCTTTTATTTCTGCCTCCCCCCGCCTGTGAATTTATCAAAAACCTTCATCCATCCCTAACATTTCAATCTTTTAATCTATGGGTATCATCACAACTACAGAGAAGTTAAGAATCCAACATATTAATCAATCAAATCAACCCTTCCTCGCCTTCGCCTGCGCCCTATTCTTCGACCTCTCCTTCATCTTTGTGACCTTCCTCTCCCCTTTACTCTCATACCTAAACTTCTGCTTCTTCTTTTTAGGCTTATCACTCTTCGGTTTCTCCTTCGTCCAAACCCTTTTCTTCTTCACCGTTCCATCCGTTCCCTCATCCTTCTTCACCACCGCCTCCTCTTCCCCCTCTTCATCTTCAGACCCCTCCCCAACTCTACTAAACCCCTCTTTATCAATATTAACCGTCTCGACCGTGACAGTAGTGAATTTATCCTCATCGATATATTCGTCTTCACGATTTATAGGTTCTTCCTCTTCCTGCTCAAACCCATTCCATTGTTCCTCACCCTCCTCGCCTTCCTCTTCACTCCCTGATTCCTCTTCTATACCATTGGCTTGACGTAACAAAGCGTTTACTTCTTGAACGTGTTTTTCTAGGTCTGCTTTTCGTTGTTGGCGCATCTATAATAAAATAAATTTGTTAATAAATAAACCAATTACGTGAAGTGAATACAGGGAAGATATAATAATGCAGGGGAAATGAAAGATTTCCTTACCTCTCGACGAGCAGTAACACGTTCTTCCTTCTCCTTCCGTGCAGCTTCTTCTTGCGCATGCTTTATCCTGGCTTGTTTTCGCTTGTGGAAGCCTGTGAGGTATTCTTCGCGGGCTGCGAAGTCGAATGTGATTTCCTCTACTGCGGAGGTTTTTTGTCGTTTACGGGGTGGCATTGTAGATGGCTGGGCGATTTTTCTTGGAACTGGATGATTTACTCGGGGCGTATGCGATGAACTAATGAGTTTTCGGTGGCGGGTGAGTGGGAAATTGTATGTTTGTATGGAGTTGAATCCGCGTTGTAACTTCGCGATGTTTGGAGGACGAAAAAGTTATCGGGTCGGGGGAATGATTAGCCGGCATGTCTGGGCTGGATTTGGGGCTGGAATGTCACATGTGATTTGTGGAGATAGGGTATCCATGGTTGTAGTGAGGGGTATTTCCCAAGGTTTTTTACTATTTTGTTTTATCTATATTAAGATTATAATACATTGGTTACCTGGATATAGGCGGTTTTATTTGGGTTTAGTCATGACCATTATCCTTCACTGCTGCAATATGTAATTCTATCAATGAGAACTTGCAGTATTTGTCCCCTCAACAATTTTCCTTCGCCAAGGAAGGGATTCTAAACGCTCCTTTGCCTCTTCGCTCATACACAATATAGGGTCGAAACTCTTCAGGCTAGGTTCTCCTAACATAGCGATAGTAGCGAGCCCGAGGTAGGAATGATATAGGTCAGGAGGATCACCGGATAGTTTTCCGAACCCTCCAACCATGTGCTGTGTCTTGTCTAAGAGATACCGACGAACAGCTTTACGGTCTAGTAGATCTAATCGACCTAGAATGGCAAGTGGAGCCCCCACCCAATATGCATAGCATGTATCTGCAATCTTGTTACATCTGCCATTCAGCCCTATCCATTGTAATTCGAAATGGGAGGTAGGTTGGTCTTTGAAGGATATACGACCTCGTTCGCTAGGGTAGCTTTTTACTTTTACAAAAGAGTGGGCGTCGTGACAAGTAGCTGATGAGTCGGTTTCGTCGGCGGCGGTATCGAAGAGATCTTCTTCATCTAGAGTGACTGTTTGTCGTGATGCGAGCCAGTGCAGAGTTAGTGGTAGATTTGTTATGCCTCGAATACGGCCATCAGGTTTTTGACTTTGTAAAGGGAGACGATCGAGGAGGGAGAGGGCGCATACTGCGCAGCTTGTGAATCCAGCTAGGGACGGTGAGTACTAATCACATCTCCGACGGAGCATAGTACATACCATGTGCTTCATGATATTCAGCTTCGGAGATCCCACCTTCATATGTCTTGGAGTGGTTAGATATTTTTGGATCATTAGGGGCAATTGGAAATCAAACCTCGGACTTGTTGATGCATTCGACGAGGGCGTCCACATTGATGTCCGGGACACCGTCGACAGGGCCCTCAAGGTTACCTCGAAGTATCCAGCGGATCCCACTGGCCATATATCCAAACCTAGAATCAGTACCACCTTCGACTCGACCGTTCTCCCCTAGTGTTTCACCAAAGCTACCATCTGGTCTTTGCATCGTGACTAGCCACTGTAGGATTTCTCTCCTCTTGACCCTCTCTAGATCGTCACCTAGGACGACCAACAATAGCAAAGCGAAGAACGTAGCGGGTACATGCGCAGGATCCCATATTCTGTTCTCGTTATTTCGCAAGTCGCCGAAGCTTGAGCCTGTGAATGCGCGAAAACCGCCCTCGGGCAGCTGGCAGTGGTACACCCACTCTATGTGACCATTGCGCTCTTCCGGCGACAGTGCAGCGTTCAGATCGCCCAAGACATCCAGCGCGGACACGATGAAGAAGCCAAAGGTCATGCGGTTGGCGTCGTTGGACGTGTACTGGTGCGGGAGGAAGGTCTTGAGGCAGCGCCGCCAGTAGTTGATGTGCCGGGCATGGTTCAGCGTGCTGGGCTCTTCGGCGGCGACGAGGTCATGAACGGGCTTTGCAGTGGCGGGTTGGGCCATGTCATCTGCCAGCTGCACTCTGCACTGCGCTGGTGGTAGTGGTGGTAGAGGAGAGGGAGAGGGTTGCTGTGAGGCCGGCGGCAGCTCGTGTCAGGGAGCAACAGGGAGAGGGGCATGACTCGGGCGGGCAGGTATATTTGGTATATTTAGTCGACAGCAGCAGGAGGCGGCGGCCGCAGTAGGGCTCAGGGCTGTGTCAGCCAGTGCGAAGAGCCCGTGAGCCCAAACCACCCATGCTAAGCAAATCCCGCCAAGCTGTCGCCCGACCAGGTTGTGAACGTCCTGTCTCTCAGCCGCTCATGTCCTCGCCAGAACTCGAGTTAAAGGCTCTCCTGAAACCAACCTGCACATCCTCAACACCACGCCCTCTGCCCGACAGCACGCCCGCCGCCATTTCGTGCTGCTTCTCTCTCTTCACCACCCCGCCAACGGCCACCGCTAACGTGTCACGACCCGACCGACGAAACAACCACTAGATCTTAATTTAGCTGTCTCGTATTCCCCAGGTTTTCCTCGACCTCAACCTCCACTGCTACCACCACCGTTACCACCACCACCACCCACGCTCATTATCCACCTTTGTTCTTCACGAATTGCTCCTCTCCCTTCCCTCTCTTGGCCAGGCGTTCTTGCGTATCTGTATCTGTGATACCCTTTGTAGCAATCATGTCGGGAACTGGGTTTGCGGGCTCTTTCTGGTCGCCCGATTATGCTGGCGGTAAGTCTCCAAGCCCGCCACCCGTTTTCAAACACTCCCATTTCTAACTCATCTCCAGGCCTGGGCGTTCTCTTCGGGAAGCTGCAGCAAGGCGTTCAGGAAAACCAGCAGATTCTCACCATAGCTCGCATGCGCGCCGACGCTGAAGATCAATACGGCGAATATCTCGGGCTTATTGCACCTGCGACCGACCGCATATCTGGGGGCTTCAGCAAAGATGAAGGTGCCAGCGTGCGCAAGGTGAGTTGCATTGCTTCTAGATGCCCTGGCGATCCGGTTACTGATGGTTCTCTAGGCGTATGAGGGCGTTCGTAACGAGATGGTATCTGGCTCCCAGAACCACCGCAAGATTGCGAAAAACATCCGCGAACTCGTCGTCACCCCCTTCAGTCGCTGGTCCGAAGCGCATGCCACCCGAGTTCAAGGGTCGCTGGATGACCTACAATCCCGCATCAAGCTTCACGATAGGCAGGCCGACGCTGTGCGAAAATTCCGTTCGCAGTATTACAACAAATGTAGACTGGTAGAGGACCTCGAAGAAGAGGATAAGCTTGCTTTCCAGGACCCTGAAAGCGAAATCAAGAGCCCAAAGCTCAAGAACATTCCCACGATCAAAATGTCTGAACCTGAAGACCCCGATAATGAGCCTGTCGATATTGGCGACGAGACTTATCAGCCTGAACATGTGAAAAAGATCTTGACGCACATGTTGGAGACCATCCCTCTACAGGATGTAAAGGTACCCATCTTGGGAGTTTATCAAAACACCTCTACCGGTTCCGATATCACGGACTACATCCAAAAGCATATGAACGCTTCGAGTATCAGCTATGCAGAGAGAATAGGTCAAGATATGGTCAATCTCGGTTTCCTTCGACTTGTTGGTAATGTAGGAAATGCCTTTGCAAACAGCTCCAGGATGAACTACCAGTGGAAGACGAAAGTATTCCAGATTACCGGACTCCCGGAGAAGAAGAAAACTTTGGAACGAGCCTCAACTACTGCGTCTGCAGACTTTACTGTCGACTCACCAGTGGGTGCTGTTGGAGAATACCTTTCCGGGTGGAATCCTTTGAACAATCAACACCCGAACGAGACTCCCGCGGAGAGGTTGCGACGTGAAGCGCGCGAAGCCGATGAGCGCTACAAGGCCTCCGTCAAGAAATTGGACTCCCTACGATGCAACTTGGAAGAGGCAATGGTTGATCACTTGAAGTTTATGGAACGGTGCGAGTTGGATAGGCTAAAGGCAATCAAGGCAGTCATTCTTGACTTTTCTGGAGCTGTCAGCAATGTCATTCCAAGCTTGCAGAGCACAGTTGACAACATGATGCTCTTCCAAGAAACCGTCCAGCCGCTTGGGGACCTCCGATACCTCCTTGAGAACTACAGGACTGGTGCTTTTGTACCACGAGTTACCACCTATGAGAATTACTACAACTCTGTTGATGAGCAGACGTTTGGCGTAGATCTTGAAGCCAGAGCTCGTTCAGACCGCAAACGCGTCCCGATCATTGTCACCACGCTTCTTACTTTCCTCGATAATCGTAAGTTTTTCTTGTATTTTTATAGTTATATTACTAACATAGGCAGATTATCCGGATCTTGAAGGAGACGAGGCACGACGGGGTGTCTGGCTTGTGGATGTACCACTGGCAGCAACTCACGATCTCCGAGCCGCTATCAATACCGGAAAGACGTTCCCTCATGAAATCCTGGAAAAGTACGATGTCCCTATCGTTGCTAGCGTTCTGAAACTCTACCTACTTGAACTTCCTGGTAAGTCCTAGCTCATAATCAAGAATCTTTGGTCCCTTCATCTAACTCAGCATAGACTCCCTTGTATCCTCGCATGTCTACGAAATTGTCAAGACTATCTACAGTACAACTGCTACCGATGCCTCGGAAGCAACCCGCATTTCTGTGATCCAGTCCACCCTCGGCCAACTTCGTCTTGCCAACATTGCTACCCTCGACGCCATCACGACACATTTCACTCGTCTGATCGAGCTCACCTCTGCAGACGAAGCCTATGTCGCCGCTCTCGCCCAAAACCTATCTCCCTGCATCCTTCGACCACGACAAGAATCCAGCCTGACCATGAACGAGCGCTACAGTTACCGTCTCATCCGTGATCTCTTCGCTCACAAAGATGCCATCTTCGGCGAGCTTAAGCGCGCAAGCACCCTCTCACATTCCGCTTCGGGCGCCCGACCCCGTGCCATCTCAACTGATGAGAGCAACCGCCGTGCCAACTACGAGGAACGCAACCGTGCCATCGCTGCCAACCGATCCCGCGCCAGTTCCCCCAACCCTCGTGCATCACATCGTCGTGATCGAAGCTCTGGTGGTGCCGAGACACGTTTCCCCATCAACACGGGTAACAACACTTCGCCCACCGAACGCAGAGGCACCGGTACCGGTACCCGCCACTCACTTGAGGTTCCTGGCTCTGCTGAAAGCAGCCCCGTTATTGATGGTGGAAAGACGAATGGAACTACTGAAGCCGGTGAATTTGCTAGCACAATCACTAGCACACCCACTAGCACACGTGTGCCATTCCCCAGGAAGCATGCGGATAGTTTGAAGGGTTCAGCGGTGAAGAGGGGGAGCGTAGGGAGCTTGAGGAACAGCGTCGAGTCGAAAGTTGATACCAGTCAGAACCGGGATAGCGTGGTTGAGAGTCCTAGGGGAGTGACATTGGAAGACAAGCCCATGGATGATTAAGGATGTTTATTTGGTTATAAGTACTGATGAGAGAGATTGGAATGGGATTGGAATTGATGGATTTGTTAAGGATGAAAAAGGCAGTGTTCAATCGAATGAATACACATTCATTCGATGGAAAGCTAGCTGGATGATGATGAATGATTGTTAATTAGCAGTCCTTTGTTTTCTTTTAAAACTTCTTTTTTGGGCTTTGCCCTTTTTTGTCTAAACAGCGGCTTTTGCTCGGTGAGCTGAAAGCTGTCTTTATTTTGTCTTGTCTTGTCTGTATGGCCCCCACATGTATTTTTCTTGTGTCTTTTCTCTAGTCCGACACCCATTTTCTCTCTCTAGGTTAGGTTAAAATATCGGGTAGGGATTATTAGGGTGGACTAATTCACTTCTTCTTTTTTCGGTATTTATTTTTATGTTTGTATCTTTAAATTGAGGTTTTGAATTTGCTTTTTCAGTGATGATGGACCTAGGTATTATGGGGGGTATAGATAGGGGAGAATAGTTGTAGTTAGTATATATACCTTAAGTAACTTATCTTAATGAAGTGGAATACGTATAGAATAGTATTTTGTATATTCTAGTAGCAGAACATCTATGTAGCTAGTAAAGATAAGGAAGAGTACATTTAGATTCTAACACGTATGTACCGATCCAAAGGCTAAAAGGGGCCGGGAATTCAAATACCCCTATTTTCATTACCTAAGCTATGGAGTATGTATATGTATATATGTACATCGATACCTCCTTTTCATATCTTATATTAACGTTTATATTTGGAAAGAACTAGAACTAGGTATCTATCTATCACCTACTTATATAAGCTCCCGCTCTACTAATCAACCACTCCTTAAACTACGCCTTTAAATTCTAATGCCCCGCCTCCTATGTTCTATTCTTCTCCACTACTATTCTACTGCTTTACTATTCTCTACCCCCAGGCACCTACTCCACTCTTACATCTGAATATTCCAATATCTTACATCCTACGTTCTATCTCCTACCTCACCATTAAAACCCGCCCGTCAACTCCATCTACATCTACATCCACAAACATCCACACATCCATCACGAAGCCAAAACTAAAACTATCCAGCACTCCTACATAATCCACTCTGAACTCAAACCGAGAAATACACAAGTATTAAACGAAAGAAGAACAACAAGATTAAAAACCCAAACCCAATAAAACCAACCAATCAAAGCAAACCTCATATAACCACCCCTCTCCCCTTAACCCCAGCTATATGCAAGATGAAGTAATCGCTACATAGTTACATGGACACATAAATATATATCGCCACACTCATACATCACAATACATCATATCACATGACATGACATAACCCCAACCAACCAACCCCTCCCCTCCTCCCCACCCTTACAACCCTCTTAAACACCCTATCCAATCAACATCACCCCGCTATAGTCAGCAACCTAGGCACCTATTCCAAAAAAAAAAAAAACAGAAAAGAACGCGAGA
>AJFL01002322.1:0-12937 GCA_000467735.1 Rhytidhysteron rufulum CBS 306.38
AAAGAGAGACAGTAGAAAAATTCAAAGATGATAGGTAATAAATTAAAAAAGAGGAATAATAATAAATTTCTGATCTACATAAAGAAAAAAAAACCTAATAAGTGAAATCAATAAATAAACCCCCTACAATTGCAAATCCCTTTCATCTAAACAACTCATCATCATGAATGCCAAGTGCCACAACTAAACAAAAAGCTAAATAAACTTCATCTCATTCCAAGTTCATCATCCCATCACAGGTACAAGGTACAACAAAGAGGGAGAGAAATACAGAGAGAGACTAGATATGGGGGGATATTACACATGGAAGGACCTAAAAAGGAAAGGCTTGTCTGTCTCCAATACAACTAGACAAATGCATTAAGATCTCTCAATCGCCTGGGAAATAATAATAATAAAAGCCTAACAGGAAGGACGGGTCGGCGGGAAAAAAACAACCAAAATACTCTCTTACTTGCTCAACGTAGTTGCAAATGTCATTCACATGATGGCCATCATCATCCCCTGCATCCAAAACTCTAGAGGAAAGAAAAGAGGGGGTTTAAACAGACGATGGGAAACAATTTAAGGAAACGAGAAAGAAACAAAGGGATTTTGTTACATAAAAAGGATAGGAAGAAGAAAAATGAGAAGGAGGGGTAAGAATTCCTTCCCTTCCCTTCCTTTCCCTTCCCGCACAGCAGGTCAGATGAATAGATAAGATTCCTTCAATACACCTACCCTGAATCAATAGTACTGAGCTAAGTGACGAGAATGAAAAAGGGAAACAGTGGAAACAATGAGTCTAAAGCCAAAGATCCAAGGAATGGAGGATGGTGCCTGAAGGTGTTAGATGGTGACTAATAAACAGAGAAAAAAAGTCCCCACCAACAGAGTCAAAAAAGAAATCAGTAAGGTCTCATCTGTCCAGGATGCACGCCTGGCATCATCGGTACTCCAGGCTGTGCAACTGGTGGCGCAGTTGAAGGTCCTAGTCGATGAAACATCTGGACGAGTCTCTTTCCAACGCTCGTCTCGAGCTCTGTTCCATCCCTAGCAATCTTGACTTCTCTATTGGCGTTCCACGGGTTACGAAGTCCACGTGTTCGATAGAAAGGTAATCTGTTGACAGAAACCCACTCAATCTTGAACGGCTTTCCCCATGTCTGTGTCGTCACAGCATCTCCATCTGTTACGGCTATATCCTCTTTCTCTTTCTCCTGCACGGCATCCTCTTCATCCTCTGAGAGTTGTGCTTCCCAGAATATAGTACCACGAGCTGAATCATCGATGATTCGGCCCTTTGGTGCAAATTCGGTCGCTGGTGTTGGAATAGATTTTGGGACATCGGTCGTGTTGGTCATATCGGGTTTAGGAACTGTCTCCATGATTTGCGTGGCGTCTTCGAGGATGGGTGATGTCATTCGGGCGTAGCCAAAATATTCGCCTGATTTATTCGCAGAAAAAATCAGGTAAACGTTGTCGGCAGACTGTAATTCTGTAAGCTACGATGGCAATAAGTTCAACATATACGTACCTCGTATGCTTTGTTCAGCGTCTCTTCGTTATGTGACTGCGTAGCCCAAATGCCATTCCGGACACTGAGTTCCAAATCTTGTAGAGTAAGACTTTTGACGATGAAGAATTTTTCGGCAACTCGAGTTGGTGGTTTTTCGTCGTCTTCTTTAACACCGTCTACCTGTTGTTGGATCACCCCATCTACCGTCGTATCCTCATGCTGCTCAGTTTCGGGTGACTGTGGAGGGGAAGTGCTCGGAGGGCGGGGTCCAGCCATGGCGGACGGCCCAGTCGGGATGCCTGATGCTGGTGCTGAACTACGTCTCAACCGGCAGACAAGACGAACTCCGTGAAAACGTGAATCGTGGAATCTGTGCATTGCTGCGGTGCAAGATGCCTCTGTGCGATAGTTGACGAAGGCACAGTTGCTCTTGGAAATGAGAAATAAGCTTTCAATCTCCTTGGTAGCGTCCCGTGAAAAATGGTCCTTCAAATCAATCACAGTTGTTCCTGGAGGAAGGTTCCCAACCCACAACGCGTGTCCCGACTGCTTAGGTTTTCGAGGAGGTCCTCGTGGTATCGAGCTTACACTGCCCCCTGAGCTGGGTCTAGCGACACCTATGTATGTAAAATCCATGTTTAGTGAATTGTGGTTGTGTGCATACTGCAGGGAAAATTTACCTTGGAGATTTGCACTAGGCATCATCGCTCCGATAGAACCGTACTCCGTTGGCAGAACGGTAGAGGTGGGAGATTGAAACACCCCACCCTGTAAATTCGGTGCCATTCCTTGTGTCATTAGAGGTATCTGCGTGGATGGTAGGCTGGGTCTCCGATTGTAAAGGGCTTGGTGTTGCGCTGAGTATTGAGGGGCATATTGACCTTGTTGACCGTATGGAGAGGGGTAATATACAAACTGTGAAGGCTGCTGTTGAAATCCTGGGTAGGATGGCAACGGCCCTGGACCTGCCGACCGCTGTTGAGCCGGATGGAAATTCGAATAGACATTGGGATGAGCACCCTGTGGTGCGGTGAAATTCTGAGGATACTGTGCTTGAGCATAATTGAGCCCGTAGGCGGATGGGGCGGGGTACGAAGCAGACGGCTGGCCTGGATACTGCGAAATTTGCTGCAGCTGGTAAACCAAGGCGGGTGTCGATGCTCCTGAGAGGGTTCTCTGGCCTTGTTGTTGCTGCTGCTGCAGCTGAAAGTGAGTCTGTCCCAGGTCGGAGGATGCACCATCAGGAAGCGCACTGGCCATGGGCGCCATGTTGAAAACAGCGCCCCCAATGTCCTGCGAGGGCACATTGTGGGCGACGTTTGCTAAATCATGGGACCCTCGGTGCCCGTCTGGGCGTGCTTGAGGAAGAGAACTCAGCTGGGAATGAAACGGGGCGGTGTTGCTGGTGGGCCTCGCGTTGGGGAAGGAGCCTCCGGGGCTTTTGGAGTGGTTCCCATCCTCCTCGTGGGGGAGGCCAGCTCTGGCTCCCCCCATGGACTGGACAACGTCTGGGGGTAAATCACCCATTGGATCCTCGACAACGACAGGTAGAGCTATCCACTGCTGGACCCAAACATACGCCATGGTCAGCCCATACTACTTTGACGGCGGCGGTCGATTGGAAATGGAAATGGAAAAAACAAGACGGTGGATAAAGCGAGTGCCCCAGGCATCGGAGAGAAAGAGACAACTTACCAGAGTCTATATCGAAGCATCAACAGGAGAGCAGAGTGGCGAGGAGGGCGCAGTGGATGAACAGGTACCGGAAGGAGTCTGTACCGTGCGGAGCAGGCTTTAGTGAATATGCCAATCAACGACAGAAGCAGCACGAGTACACAGGCCTGAAGGTGAAAACAGAAGCGAAGAATAGTGGGATGTCGGAATAGGGAGGATCAGCCCTGTGCCTCGAGGCAATATGGGCTCGCCAAAGCTCGCTTGGAGCGGATCGAGGGTAATCAGGGCCAAGTGGCCAGTCGGAGGGAGCAGAAGGCGGAGGGAAGCCACTGGAGAAGGACGCACAAGCAACGACAAGCCTGCACAGGGCAAAGGGCTGTGATGAAGGCGGGCCCTCGACAGGCTGCTGGAGAGGCGAGCAGCGAGCAAGCAGCAGCAGCAGCAGCAAGAGGCGGTGGGAAGACCACAATGCCCCAGAGCAGCTAAGATAGGCCGCTGGGCGGGTCTCTGGTGGAAGCAGCGCTACAAGGACAGCACGCCCTCTGCTTCAATTGCCCCCCGTTGGCAGGAGTGGGCGCGAGGTGATTGGGCGGGCGGCCTGTGCAAGTAGCTATAGAACCGGAACAAGCCACACACCGAAGGGCTGGAGGCGAATTGATCGTCAGGTCAGGACAGCAGGAGGCAGACGAAGGAGGAGCGCTGGATGCATGCTTAAAATAATTATCGCGGAGCGTGGGAGCAGCGTTCGTCGACAACTGTGGCGAGTGTCTCTGGCTCTCTGGACCTGGGCGACCGGGGGGGTCGCTGATCCTTGTCGGACGGAGTGTGGCTGCTAGCAGAACAGAAGAACGGCTCTCTTACCTTGTATCACGTTGTCTTGGGTGGGGTCCAGGTCGACGGAGTCGTGGGCACCCTCGCTCTCGCGGCGATCGAGGGCCAGCTATATTGCATCGACGTCGTTTCGGCAGAGGGGAGGGGGATATCAGTATTCTGCCTTGCCGCTGGGCAGACGGCGGCACAGGAGCAGGACAGGACAGGAAAGGAAAGAAAAAAGGGACGACAGCACGGCTACTCTAGGTCCCATTAAGCTCCGCGACGGTTCTTCGCAGCGGCAGAGTCATGAAGTAATCCCAAGAAGGGGGCCCATCGCCCCGGAGGGCGCTCCCTCCCATATCTGGGAAGCATGCGGCCAATGAGGCCGGGGAGGCAGAGGCTGCTGGGGACCAAGAGGACCCTTACGTTTGGCATGATTAGCAGCATAACAACGTGATGGCTTCGGGCCAGAGTGTGGAGTCTAGCGCCAACGGCACGATGGACAGGCAATTCAGGCAATGCCATGGCCCTTTTGCATGGCCGATGCTGCCCCCAGGGCCACACGCATAGGAGGCTTGCTTAAGCACGAGATAGGCTGGCTCAGAAAGGCGACGGTACCCCGTAGTCGGTCGAGAACCCCCAACGTCAGGCGGCGGTACCGCATGCAATGGGAGGCAGGGCGACGGTAGGAAGACGTACGTCTAGGTCGTAACCGCTGGCTCGGGAAGTGGGCTTGACGGCTCCAGGGCCTGAGGGCTTGACGGCTTGAGAGGCATTTCTCGCGGGCGCAAAAGGGCATGATGCGAGGCTCCTTCCAGCCAAAGCCGAGCAGGGCCCCAAACAAGACGCAAGCACTCCCTCTTTCGCGCTCGCGGTCATGGTGCAGGCCATGTTCGGCATGTCGTAGCAGAGGCTAGAGGCTAGAGAGCGGCCAAGCAGAGTGGGCAAAGCACAGGGCCACGGCCGCCACAGCAGAGGTTGTTGGCGTGGCGCTGATCTGATGCCACTACTGGGCCCCCTTGACCGGGACGTTTGATCCATCTGGTTCGCCACAGCGCTCGGAGCAATCGCCAGACGGACGGGCAGACAGTTGTCTCGTCCGCGCAACCGCAACGCTTGTCCTATCCTGTTCCGGCCCTGTTCCACCAGGTCACAAGGAATTGGCCTGAATTGATTAGGTGTTGACTGATTAATTCAACGGATTGATTGAATAAGAGACAGCTACAGAAGCTTCTACCGCCTTCGCTTAGCTGCCTCCCCCTGCACGGAGAAACTGGGACTCGCACAGTGCCAAGTGGCCCTCACTGAACGAGCAGTTAGCAGGAGTAGCATGGAGTAGCAACGACTCCAACTCCAATGCAGATGCCAAGGGGGAGAGCTCCCTCTCCGGTTGGATGGATGGAGTCACGGTGCAAAATGACGTTGTGGTTTTTATTTATGGCTCCATCCATGTTGCACCGATGAATCTCCAGCCCGGCCTTTGACGTCAAGCTGCGAGGAAGAAGGGAAAAAAGAACAGAAAAAAAAAAGAAGAGCAGGCATGGCTGGCCACCAGCCCTGGGGCGCGGCCAATTCGAGCGCGGTGAAGAAATGCCATGCACCCGTTGCGGAAGTATGTGATGCATTTTGCATTGGGCGGCCAAATCGCATTCCAGCGGGACTTGCATCTCGGCTGCGGCTTTCTGGTCGCTGGTCGCTGGTCGCTGGTCGCTGGTTGCTGGTCGTGGGTGTCGTCCGTGAGAGGAGCTCGACCTCTTTCCCCACGTACCACCGCGTGCACCCACGCCAGCCCAGTGCGGCGAGAAACCCTGAGCAGCGCTCCCCTGCGCCGCTAAACCAGACGACTGCCAACCGCGCTCCAATCCCTGCTGCAGAGGTCTATCGTCTTCCCCATCAAGCCTCAGGACGCGTAGCTCAACACCACTGTGGCGTCTGGCCGGTGCAGAGCAGCAGAGCAGAGAGGTGCGAGGTGCGCGCCTCCGTGCGGATCTTGTCGACGGGCTCCCTTCCGGCCTGCGCCTGACAAAGCTGCGAGTTCTCGTCTCGTCTGCCCCCCGAACACGCCGCGGGCAACGGGCGAGCCGTAGTTGAGAGGGCTGATGGCGACTTGGCCTTGCCCAGCCCAGGTGCTTCGTGGGCTCGAGAATTGTTCAAGAAGCACGCATCCCGCCGGGAGCCAGAACTGGCTTCAACTGGGGTCGGGCATTTGCCACAACCGCAGTCGGCGACGCCGCTGCTGACTGGCTGGGCGAGAAGAGCGAGCGAAGGAAGTTAGACGATCGACGGCTAGATGCCGAACTATCGCCCGTGGCAGCGGGATGAAGAAGATCTTGCCCGGAAGCCTGTCCTCTGCCTGTCCACTTGTCCACCGTCCCTTTTGCCAATTTCCCATTCCATGACTCGTCACAAACACCCTTGACCGCATCATGGGATCATGGGATTGTAAGCTTTCCCACTTGACGTTTGTGGCGCCCCGGCCAGGAATTTCAACGCCTTCCCTGCACTTCCCCCCCCCCATGCCCACGCCTCGTTCTGTCCTTGCTTCCCCCCAATAATCACCGCGGCCTCCGCTGCACCTCATCACTCTGTGCTTGCTGCTGCTGCTGCCACCCCAAGCCACTAGCTATCTGAAACAGATTGACAGTAAATCGCCGCTACTGCTGCGCCTCAATCATGACACCTGTCGTTCCCTCCCTGCCCCTGCAACCCTGTATGGAGCGGATTGCCTGCATATCTTTTTGACCCTCTGACCTCAATCCTCTCCATATTATTCCCTGCTCCGTTGTCATCACCATTGTCATCACCATTGTCGTCCTTTCTCGCCATGGTTTCTATTTTTTCCTCGCAGGCTCTGATCATTGTCGAGTTGGTTGTCTGATTGCCACTTCAGGATTCCGCTTGCTCCTCTAGGAATTGCCGTTGTCGGGGTCTCTTTGTCCCGTGGGCCGTCCGTTGAATCCTCTCATACAACGCCGCGGGCCTATCAGAATGCTTTGCTTGCCATTCGTCAAGATCTCCCTTGTCTTGGACCGAAAGGCTTGTTTTGTTGAACCCTTCTCATTACTACCGACCCCTGGCGATCAATCTCCTGCACGTGGTCAATCCATGCTTTTCACTCTCTTCCCGCCCTGCTTGCTCGCTACTTATGTGTACAATGTGAAAAGCGTTAGACCTGCCTCACTCATTCAGTGTCTTGTTACTCATCGCGCCAAACTTTTCTATCAATTAATCGCGGACTAGTCTCAAGCTCAAGCCCAAGTCCGCTTCCATCAGTTTCCCCACACGCATCGCCTACAGATGCCAGGGTTGTATATCGCGTGATATTCCGCGTCAGTGCTACTGCATTATGCAGTCTGAAGGGGGACTTCCGTACCACGGCTGTCAACGGGTAGCACAAGATATCTCCTTGGTAGACATCAAGGGTCGTTAGATCTAGATCCAAGGGAGAATCCGAGAGCGTACAAAAAAGGGGGCCAAAGAAGCTTGACCCAATTCGCCCAATTACGTGCTCTTAAAGACGTCAAACGCGCATGATCGGATTGCGGCAAGTAACTTGCGCTCACACCTGCACACAGAAATATTCAGGTCCTTGGATAGTACCTTGCATCTACTGGCAGTGAACCGTGCAGCCGAAGCCTTCCATGAATGTACCGAACCTTGGAGCCCAAATCATTCGCCAAATGTGCTCAACCGTTTTCTGTATGGAAATTTGCCTGTTGAACGAAATGGATTGATCGACGAGTCATACCCCACTGAAAGTTTGGCTTGCTTTATGACGACTGCCGTACATAAGCCCAAAGCAGTAATAAGACATGTATCCGAGCATGTTGTTAAGCTAGTCGATGCATCGAATTCGAATAGTGCTGCTAGTTGGCTTCAGTAAACGATCCCCTGAGTCTGCAATATCCAAAACCTCGGTAACTCGAATCAATCTTAGCGGCTATCTAGGTAGCTTTAACAGATCGTTACCGCGCACTACAGGTGTTGGTTTGCGCCACGTCTAGAATGGTCTCTACAGCATCGGTTTGGCCCAAATCCTCGGAATTTCACAGGAAACGCCTTCCTGTTTTCACTGATCGAGTGATGGACAGCGCTCATTGCAAGCCATTTTCCAGTCGCCAGGACTTGCTCTTGTAAACCCCAGAATCACCGCAGGGACTGCGGAGAGGCCTCCGTCCACACCCGAGTGTACGGATCCTGTTTTTAAGTTGAATTTTACATTTCGGTTCGAATTAGCTACACGCCTTCTGGCGGCCCGAGCAGTGTTTTTCAGATCGACATAAACAAACTTGCAAATCGGTCCGGACAATGGCGGCGTTGATGAGGTAATTCTAACCAAAATCATTATTTCTTACCCCTTGAAAATGCAACTCTTTTGAAATGTATGCCGAGTGACTCAGCCTGAGGTACGGGAACTTGAGGCGACTGCCGAAGTCGGCCGGTTGGAAACAAGCCATGGAGGTGGTAATTAGTAACCTGCTCTAAATCTTCGATATTAAGTAATCGACCAATAATGCCGAATAGTTGACGGCCCGACGGGACCGGGCACTGCTGGACCAACAATGGTACAGCGGTAAGCTTGTTGCAAATGTGAAAATCAGACCATCTCGCCGGACTTAAGAGATAGTGCCAACCTTCCTTCTTTCAACGGGTACAATGTACACACCGACTCCTTGTCTCACTTTCTGGCTAGTACATAGGGCTGCCACTATACCACTCGATCGAACAGGGAGGGCCGATATGGGTCATAAAAGGTAGATCGCCGCGGAATTGACGCCGATGGTATTGATAACAATCTAGCGAGCGACATACTGCCTGAGAAAGTCATCAACATATTGGAAATATCGAGATTCCGCAACTGTGTCATTGTGGGTCCCATTTTTGAACTCTCGCCAAATCTTTATTTTGGCCTGGCTGAGTTTGTATAGCTGAGCCATGTGTGAAGGTCTACATTACAAGTCAGTACAAATCGTCGATAACTTCATTGCCATTGAGGTTAACTCTTCGGGTGGGGAAAGGGGTTGTTCTTCTTAGACCATAGTTTACCACAATCATTTCCTCGGTCTGCATCAGTCATACTCGAGGAGCGAAGACTAAATCTGCGGAGCAGACGAGGCTACGATACACATCGACGCGCTTATGTGCCAGAGAAGTAACTCTTGGAAGCAGATGTGAAGAAAGAAAAGGATGGAACTCACGGGACGATCTCATCTTGTGCGCCACTCAAAAAGAGTATGGGGATGTTAGTTATTCGGGGAATGGTCTCTTCACTTGGCCATATTTGATGGCATAAAGGAGCAAGATATTTGGCAGGTGGGAATGCACTACAGAAACCTGATTAACACCGACATCGAAAAGTTTGTACGGAAACATTTACCTTGGAATGAGCTTTCGGATCGATAAGAACGTATTTTCGAGGATCATGCCCGCTATATCTCCTTTTTCATGGTTTCTAGAAGCGAGGGCTATGGAAACAGCACCACCCAAGCTCTGACCGTATAAGACTATCCGGGTCCCTCTAAGTTCTGCTCTTTGTCGGATGTAGTCGAGGCCTGTCTGAGCATCAATCATGAGACCCTTTTCATTTGGTGTGCCAGTGGACAGGCCATAACCTCGATATTGGAGCATCAAGACATTGCAGCCTATATCATCTTCAAGAATCTTGGCTATAGGAAGCCGATATCCAATGTTGCCCGCGTTTCCGTGAAACATGAGGATTGTTATGTTCTTCGCATACTGTTTGTTTGACGGTCGTATGTAGAAGGCACTTAGTGACTCTCCATCGGGTGTCGGTATCATTAGTTCTTCAAAATCAGTGATCCCGAATTGTGGTGGTCTCGGGACGTCGGTACGAGCATTTGGGGGCAAGTTTCTAGGGTAGATGATTTCACTGAAGTTGTTAGTAGTAGAACCACGGGCGGAAGGAACCTTGGAATGTGTTTACTTTTGTTTGAAATATAAAACACCGCTCAGCAACGCTGCTATCCCGGATGATGCGACTATCGGTATCCGCAAGTAAGACAAGAATGTGTTTAGAGCCGACATATTGGCTTCTGAAGAACCGCGTCGGCCCTCCAGGTTGAATCCTACGAAAACAAATAGCCCTAAAGGGAAGGCGAGAATTGGCGAAAAGGGGGAGAAGGAAGTAGAAGAGAGAAAAGTGAAGCGGGTTGTAGTTTCGTCGAATATACAAGATCTCTAGTAATGCTGTTTTGATACCGGGGTACAAAGGCGGAGAAAGCTTGTTGTTGCGGCTGGTAGATTCACGCGAGGCTCGCGGTGGGAACCTGAGAGCTCGATGGCACGTGATGCGGAGCTTTGACCAAGGGGCAGCCCATGCGCGCCTTGAACTCGTAGCTCATGTTTGCCTGTCATTGCTAACCAGATGTCCCCGACCACTTCAACGACCGACAACCTCTCTATCCACGCTTCATCACGACCCGTGCTGCCTCCCTCATCCTCTTCCTCGTACGATATCTGCCAGATTCATCATGATTACGACCGGCAAGCTCGGAGAAGGTATGTCTTCCAACTACCAGGATTGAACCAGGCTCACTAATTTGTAGATGGCATTCACATCGACATGAACCACCTAAAGAAAGGTGAAGTAAAGTAAGGCGCCTCCTTATTACACTTATCTTTGACATTTGCGCTGACATTACCGGCGCAGTCTAGGAACATCGATGTACGTCTATCATCCACATTGCTCCCCGGGTTCCGTCGACTCTTATTAATGGATAACAACAGCATGGCAATCAACTTCCGGGACGGTGTGATATTAGGCGCGGACAGTAGAACAACTACCGGTGCATACATTGCGAATCGAGTCACCGACAAGCTTACCCAAGTTCACGACACAATTTGGTGCTGCCGGTCAGGTTCCGCAGCGGACACTCAGGCTGTGGCAGACATTGTCCATTACTATCTGGGCATGTATGGCATAACGAATGATGAACCGCCTACCACACAGACTGCCGCGGCGCTCTTTCAAGAGCTTTGTTATGACAACAAAGATCAACTGACGTAAGTGGGGTAATTAGATGACGAGTATCTACATATACTGACAGTATGCTAGTGCGGGTATGATCATAGCTGGCTACGACCACCGTCACGGAGGGCAGGTATACTCGATTCCCTTGGGCGGTTCATTACATAAGCAATCGTATGCCATTGGAGGATCGGGTTCGACCTATATCTACGGCTACTGCGATGCGAACTGGAGGGAAGACATGACGGAAGAGGAGGGCGTCAAATTCGTGAAAGGTGCACTCAGGGAGGCTATCAAATGGGACGGTAGTTCAGGAGGTGTCATTCGCATGGTCGTTCTCACGGCAAAAGGCGCACAGCGACACCTCTACCTGCCTGACCACAATGACTACGAGGGACCTGGAACAAAATAGATGGTTGGGGGTTCATAGACGATTCAAGGCATTCACTTGAAAACTAGCACGGCATACAGGGAGAACTGTACAGTACGAGCAATATCATGATGGTCATGCCCTCGTTACCCGGAAAACACCAGATGTGGACACTACCGACCATGCATTGCCGCATGCAAGGTAAAGGGTCAGCGAAACATTTCCAGACAGTGGCTTCTGTGATACGTTGAACAAGTGACACGTCGTGCCCTCAGCAACGGGACAGACGATGACAATGGCATTGTGTCTGCTGCGTTCTGTGCCCGATTGACTGCGCAAGTGAAGATGAACAGACGATGCGCGGCCGCCGGGGGTGGAAGAAGAGAAAGGCCTAAAATTTTACCAGGACGCAGGCATCTGGTGATGTTTGGCTGAGGAGGATTTGCCAAAAGGCTAAGTAGGTTTGGATGGCTTCTGTTAGGCTTTGTTGATCGGGCGCCAATCAAGGACGAGCGTGGGGCCATGGGCTTTCGTTGCTTCTTTTGCCTAGAGGCGCATGTGAAACAGAGGGTTGCACGGTGGCTCTCGTGCCCGCGCGGGCGGCTGGGAGGGCGGGAGAGACAAGGCGATGCTGGCCGCTGGCCGCTGGGACGGGGAATGCATTCATCTTCAGTAACGGCCGACGATGGAAGCGGGCTGGGTTTATATAGAACGAACGAGGCCTGGGTGGGCGGGAGGAGATAGGGCGGCGAGTCTGTTGTTGAGATCTGCAGGGTACAGCCAGGCAGGTCGCCCGTACATTTATGATGTCGGCCGTGCACGCACCGACCACGACGACCACGACGACCTCTCTCCTCCCGCTGCCCCCCACGGTCGAAGCCACGCTCTCACAACTCTGCCTGCCCATCCACCACCCGCCCTGTCCTCCCTCTGTCCGCGATCAATCACTCCTCACGCACGCCGAGCAGGACGTGTCGCCGTCCAATTCACTTTGGGCACGGCGTCAACCATCACATCGTCGAGGCACGCTGGCCGTCGGTCGCCTGGTAAGACGCTTTTCCTGATAGCCTGGGCTGCATCCCATTCCGGCCGCAGCCTCGACTTCCTTATCGCAATCCACCAAAGCCCTCCCCAATCCTCCCTCTGCACCGCGCATCCACCGATTCGCCTGTATCCTGCCCGCCCTATTCTTCTGCATCACCTCGATTGATTGCCACCACCCTTTGCCCCCTCCTCCCAAGCACCACGCACCAGCGTGAACGTCAAACCGCTACCTGGTCCGCTCGCCCACCCCCTGCACCTCGACGTCAACAAGCTGTGCCGACCCTCCGTCGTCAATGCATCCCCAAGACACGCCCGAGCAGCAGCAGCACCTTCTCCGTCGTCCACTGTGCTAACCTCTCTCTTGCCAACAGATCTAAAGTCCCACAGAGACATCGTCGCGGAATGGGATCGATTGTGCTGAGCGACGTCGGTGGACACCACTTTCATAACGCCATGTTTGGTGCCAACACCTCCTCCCATCACCAGTCTCAAGAGTCGCCCGCCGTCCACCATAAACCAACGCCTTTGCGGCAGTCGCAGCTCGCAGGCG
>AJFL01002333.1:0-17163 GCA_000467735.1 Rhytidhysteron rufulum CBS 306.38
AGGAGGGCTTTTGTTGATAGGGGCGGTTGATGGGGTTTTAGGTGGAAGGATGAAGTATGTTGGCTCTGTGAAATGGTCAGATTGAGGTCTTTACTTTTCTAATCAAAAAAAAAAGCTTCCATTGGTTGTATAGGATCTCTGGTGTTCGGAGAAGTTTAGGCATTTATCGATGTTACACGGTTGCGGGAAGCTGGGCTGTGAAAATTCCTCTAAACTCCTAACAGCTTTGAATTATAAATTATTTCGCCCACGTTTGCAATGAACCTTCCGATTTCCCTTCACAGAGACGTTCCGAAAACACCTCCAAATTGCGTTCCAGGGCTCGTGGCACCTGTTACTATTGACAGATATGAAATCACATGATTTAAACTACGTGCCAGCCGCTCAACATTGTCCGCATAAGGCATACAAGAACTTGTGCCAGCATGTCTCAAATCCCTGCAACCATTCATGTTTTGAACCTGAATTGTTTTGATCCATCAAGTCCTACAAATTGGCCATGGCACTGTCACCCACGTGACCTAAATCTCACCTGCTGATTCCACTTTAATTGCCCTGTTTGAACAACCTCAAATACATCTTCCCAACTTTGGTCGATTTCAACATCGTCGCCAACTACCCTGATGCCAACTTTGGACGCGATCTGCTTCACTTCCTCAGCAACCTCCTCCGCACTCTCATACCCCTCGTTCCAAGCTTTTACTAACACACTTCCTAATCTCTCTTCCTGCAGTTTCTGGAACATCTTGTCTCGTTGCCGTTGGTACATAATGTCCCAAGCGTCAATTATGCCGACAAACATGCCACCGGTCATATGAGACACAGGTTCCCATATTTCTCTTCACCCCCTGCAAGATTCAGTACTGTGATCGTTTGTCATTAGCCTCCAGACAAACGTAGCCCAATAGAAGAGATCTTCTTTTGCGGTCCCTGGTTCGCAAGACGGCCTCCAACCACTTTCATACGAGATATATTCTTTACATGCCGGGAAATCATCATGATCCCAACTATCTGTCGCTTCATCATCTGCAGGGAGGTTATTGATGGAGGCACCAATGAACCTCGTGAGGGCCAATGAGTAATCAGACCTCAACCACAAAAGTTCTGGGAGAATGTACCTAGGTATATAGAATTTTTGTGGAGAAACCCAATGGCCGAAAGTGACTGCGGAGCCGAGCGATAATATAGAGATAGAAGTATTTTGTTCTTAGGGGAAAGTGTACCAAATATAGGCAAAGTCATCGCGGACAATGTCAAGTAGTTTAATGGGCCAGGTGTCGGCTTCCCAACAACCACACCCCGATTTCGTTCAAGGGGTCCAATATATCTATGAGGTTAAATGACAGCTTCGATGCAATGGTGATAAGCTAACATACCGAACGATCCTTGGATAACCCTCCCCTAATATCTCATACACCTTTCGTAGACGTCGAATAGAATCCCATTCCGCCTTCTCCCACCATTCATAATCTAAATCTTTTCTAGGCAACTCATGCCAGCAGATTATAATGCTTTTCCCATCCCTATGCGGTACACAGAATGCCTTTTCGAAGAAATCGTCATACCAATCTCTCGAGTCCTGCGGTGCTGTGCTTGCTTCTGGGGGGACGGGCAATCCAAAATAAGGTCGGGGTCTTCGTTCGCATATTGGAAGCTCAGGGGATCACGCTTCTGCCTGCAGCAGGATTTTCTTTTTTTGCAGATGATCCTTCCAGCCTTAAAGTTCAATAAACATAGAGAGAAAGAGATCTAATATGGGCGTATTGCTAAATTACCTTATACGAGCTATTACCTTAACCAATAAGTCTTTTACTCCTTCACCAAAAATCACGAGAATGAAATAGAAGAATTTTACAACTAGCGCCAGCGTAATTCAAGACCTAAAAATACATACCAACCTCACGTCCTCCGAGAGATCCTGTGACTACATTTATCGGCTACCATACATCTACAATTGTCACAGAATATCTCAAGTACAAATTGTTCACCTCTAATGCCGACTCTTGTTGCGATCGGTAGGGGAATTCGTTAAGTCGGCGATTGAAAGGGAACTGTCTGAGTACGTGGAGATTGGCGATGGTTCAAATGCTTGGGTGTGTGTCATCTCGTTGATCTCATCTGCATTTCGGACTTGAATACTAGGTATTACACGAGGACTGAGAGGTCTCTCGTGAGGAGGGGTTTTCCCGGAAACCTGGGGCAACAACATGCTGCTCGATTCTGGATAGCATTCTGATCCATGGTACTGGTCGTTGCTTTCGTAATCATCTTCGTTGAGCGATGAAAGGTTAGTGGTATGGGACCGCGCAGGAGAGACCGAAAATTTCCTAGTTGATGAGAGAGAACTTCGAGCAGATCTGACGCGAGCAAGCCTTGGCATCGTCAGTTCATGATTGACTGATCCAGGGTCTGCGTTTGCAGGGCCAAACGTCGCCATGCAAAAGTTGTCGCTATCCTTGCGTCTGCGGCCTCGGTCTGACTCAATATCAATATCGGTCTCTGCACATTTAACAGCGTGAATCATCCACTCCATCTTCCCATCCGGGACGTAAAGGTCCTCAAGCTGTTTCCTGTTACGCCTGAGGAACCAGACATATCGAATCGTGCTCCATGCCGTTAACACAAAGAGTAAGAGCAGCATTATTAGAAACACTAAAGAGATTTCAACCGTTTCCATCTTGACGCTCAAGACTCTTGAGGAAGGGTCGCTATGAAAGGTGTTTTCTGTTGCCATGTAAACCTGATAGAATCTGAATAGATCTCGAGCAGAAGGAGGTATGATGGTGCGCGCTTTCACCGCAGCTGCGTAAAAGGGATAACCGAAATAATTTCTGTACGAGGACACGATGGAAACAGTATCGTTTGTCCAAGGCCACGGTATCTTTTCCTCGTCTTCAACATGTGAACGCCGGACAATTTCACATTCTGCCCGTGAGTAACTTGCACTTCCAACGGGTCCAATGGGCCTCCAAGTATGGTCTGCCCCTATTCCACTTGTATCCTCGTAGAGTATTCGAAAGTCACGCGCGTGCAATACAGAGAGGGATAATTGTAGGGTCTCGTTATTTTCCATCATGCGATCGTCCACTTCGGGATCTGATTGTATGAGGACGAAGAGAAGTGCTTCACTGAATTGCCTTTCCCGTGTGAAGTTTTCCCAACTGAGGAAGTCAGAGGTCACTCTGAACCTTGATCGATCAAGCCAGCTCGAATCGTAAGTCTCTCGGAATGCTGGAAATGCATTAACCGGGTCGAGGATGCTATGCTCTCCAGATCCCGTAACATTTTCAAGTGCAATGCTTTCGATGTAATGGCAAGTGACAGTCCACGTTGGATCCCATTCCTTTGCAGTATAGGTCCAAGGTGGCCGAACTGCAGGTGGTAGAAAATCGAGGAGCTGATTGGCTGGAAATCCAGCGTCTGCCAAACTCTGAGTCGTCTCATTCCAGAGGACTGAGGCAGAAAGGATATTTCCAAAGTATCCGCCCCCCTTGACTGACTGGAGTACCTTGAGTTCCATTGGCTTGATCGTGACCCCGTTTCGCAGGGATACCTTGGCAATTGGTCCAGCCAGAGCGCACGCAGCAGTTATGCCAGTGACTACAATGAGTTGAACCAAGAGATGCCAGTTTTCTTTGGCAAAGACTTGTCGGCGCAGCGTAGCTATGACATCCCATGTCTCCCCGAGGCTGGAGATTGTGAGAAGCCTTGAAAGCGGCACCCCAGTTTGGTTACGAAGGACTTGGAGTCCACCCCTCTGCCACCAGAATCGAGTAAATGCCCATACTCCCAGTGTGCCGAGAACGGAAATGATGACGTTTAACGAAGCCTGCACGCTGGTGAGGCCCCAGCGCGTAGACAAAACGATCCAGGCCGAAGGCATAATTAGCAAATGGAGAGTTGTGAAGAGAGCTTTTAAATTGAGGAGGTAGGGCAGGGCAGCTGGAAGAATGAACGGGTCGGACATTAAATCTTGAAGAGTGTGTTGCGACAGTTGAAGTGCGTAAGCCCGGTGAGCCACAGCCTCGTGCATCAGCCTCTTGGCTGTTTGCCTTGCATGTTGTGGCATCCAGTGGTATTGCTGTACGAAAGGCATAGCCATTATAGCCCCAAACATGAAACTACCATGTACCAAGGTATCTTCTATGGACGTGGGTGGATGTGAGTGAAGGTGAGGGAATAAGGCAGTGAAAGAGAATGGCTTGGCGCCTTGGCAGCATATTCTAAGTGATATTATCCCTGTGAAGGTCGTACGCTCTCAGTCGCCACCACAATCACCACCACCACCACCATCATCATCATCATCATCATCATAATCATCATCGCCATCGTTATCACTGTCTCTACCCCATTACCCTACATGACACGGAGTTGAGCATGGACCACCAGCCTTTCCTTGCAGATCGCAGTCAGTCCAGCCTTGCCCGCTCGACTTCCCAACATAGTTACATGAGCTTGCGCGTATTTTTCTGCTGCCTCTTTGCACTTAGGTTTCTCAATCAATTGACGGCATCGCTTGTCGAACTTCCTATGCTCCGCCTTGTGGAACACACCATTTGCCAGAGCCATGTCCATGCCCGCCCTGGCTTCGGCGAGGAAGATTGCAAGACGGCCCCAATTCAAGATAGAACAGCTCTCATCGTTGGCTACAAGGCTACCTTTGATGCCCTGCCGTGTACGTCTCTATTCGTCTATCCGAAATTGCCTTCGTCGTTGATGTTTGTAACTTAGGTCTTCTGATGTCCTGGTACTATGCATCGCTCTCCAATACACGAGGCAGGCGGTTTGTAATTCTGCTATCAAATATGGGCCAATCCATAGCGTTGGTATGGATCATATCAGTTGGTGGGCATGCGTTCCCCCAATCATCTTTTTCCCTGCTTATTTACCCCGCCACGTAGGTTTCCTTGTCCCCGAAGCCCCTGTCCAGCTTTTATGGCTTTCGTCAGTGGGCCTGCTGGTTGGTGCTGGTATCAGATCAGAGCTGGCTATGCTGTATGCGAGCTTTTGTGATGTCGTTCCAGAGCTCAAAAGGTGATGTTTCAGCGCTCGTGAGGCAGACCTAGGCTCATTTCCACTGCAGAACTCGCCTCCTACCGTACCTCCATGCAGCTGCTAGCCCTGCGGGCGTGATTGGATACCAGATGAGCTCTACGCTCTTGCAGTATCGGCTTTGGGCCCCATTTGCCACGGTGTTGGTGATTTTCATAATCAAGTACACCATACTTTATTACACCCCCGAAACCTCACCATACATGACTGGTCGGATCGTTGGTGAGACAATTCCTCTAGAGTCCGATGATACTGCAGATGACCAAGCAACTCAGTCGGTTTCCACACTACCTACATGCCACCACAAAGATTGGCTCAAAAGGCTGAAAAGTCCTTTCGAAGCGTTGAATATTGAAAATTTTTTCCGTCACAGTGGTCTTAGAATAATATTTGGATGTTACTTCATCAAGAGAATCGGCTTCGCTAGCCTATTTTTTGCACTGCAGTATGCCTCGGAGGTCTCCCACAAGAAAATTCACGAGACTTTTTGGCTTGGGGTCTTCCACCAAATGGGCGCTTTGATAGCTCTCTCTTTGCTTCTTCCATTTCTCCTCGCCTGCCTAAGGACTCCCACGAAGGATGTTTGGGTAATTCGAGGAAGTCTTGTTAACCTTATGATTGGCTTCTTCCTTTTATGGCGAAGCCGCGATATGGTGACCTTCTGCACTGGTATGACAGTTCACCCCAAAAAAATCATTCGTTGCTGATAGGATCATTAGGCTTGTTAATTTCAGGTTTTGGTGAAGGACTGGAAATAGGACTACAAGTACTTGGATCATACATAGTCGGGGAAGCCAACCACGCGGCATTTTTCTCTCTTGCAAGCATGCTTGGTGTGGGTGGAGAACTTGTAGGGGGACCATTCATGGCCAAGACGTATGGGTTTCGCAGTGAATCGGGACAGCCTCTGGGATATTGTTTCCTTGCATCTGTGGTACGTATTGCAGACCCCATATTTTTACAGTTACCATAACCATGCTACAGGTACTCTTTAGTTTCCTCTTGATTTGCAGCTATCTGATGAATGTGAGGCGACTATAGTCCCAGGAAATAGCATCCCAGGGATGAGCGTGCTGTGCCTCCCCGCTCTTCAGATAAGTAATCAATCGCCTTCAAAATCATCGGGTCCTAGTTTGTCTTGCATACAGCCTTGTCAACTATTGGCTAAGGTCGCGCGGGGTTGTTTTTTGGGCTGCAATTGACAGCATTTCTGATTGGTGCCACGCGTACTATCCAACCTTCGACTCGGTTTACCCATCATGCGTGAAGGTTGCCTTCTTTGCCTCATTTCCCGTGCCTCGAATCAAACCATTTCCACCACCTACACAAGACTTCCGGTCAACGATACTAAAATGTGTTCACCGGAATAGGGCAGGGCGCACTTGTGGTTAAAGACACAATTTTAGGCAGCATGGAAAGCCCAATATTTTCCACCCACCATCTTCTGTTGCTAAGCCTCCAAGTCGGTCGCACGATTCTATCGAGAACATAGTTGGGAGTGTAACCTATCTCAACCGTATACCATACCTATCTGGTACGTTCCAACTCAAAGGAAGAACAACGAAAATGCTAACAAGATTCTCCTAGATTTGAACAGTAGCCAGAATGCCTGATACCAATACAGCTCCAGAGCAGAGGACTCAGCCTTGGAGAGCCCATTGGCCTCCATCCTCCTCCAAGAACAACGGTATCACTGGGAACTATAAAGCTGGAGAGATGTTGAGTGTCGATGGAGGGGGAGGATCTGCCGCCTTCGGATATAATGATAAGGGAGAAGGTGTCGCTCCGTCATCTGGAAACAATGAGCAAGGGAGTGCCAAAGAACACTAGGTTTACGATGGGTTTGATCGACGAAGTGTGTGACTTATTTCGCTGCCTCGAGGAACGGGCAGGGCCGTACAATCTTAAGTTCACCTGATCGTGCTCTTCTTAATTCAAAAGAATTTTTTGAGATTGTGTACAAAAGCTATTATGTCTTATATGCTCCATCACTCGAAGTATAAGAAAGCCCTGAGCTCGATACTCTCCCTCAGCGCCGCGCCTTCATTGGATCTAGGATTGAAGAAGCCGGTGTGCGGCACACCTGTTAAACTTAGCTGGGCTACCATCCACAAAAGGGTAGAATGGACTTACCTCCACCGCCCTTAACATTAGAGTTGGATTGTTGGAATAGAATCACTTCATCGTCTTGTAGATCTTGAAAATAGTACCACTTATGCTTCGGGTTGTATAATATCCTTGCATTTTCAGAGAATCTATCAGCCCACACAATGTCTTGGGGGACTGTCTCTGCAGCGTAGTCTACGGTGCGCTTGTCACAGAGACCAAGCGGCCAATCATTTCCGGGGCCTTGCAGGGACTTCCAGACACTGGCATTGATTAGCAGAGAATTTGGTGTAAGGCAGCCGATTTCACGCCATGTGAACTTACTTGATGGTCATCAAACGGCGATAGCGCTCACAGGAATCTCGGAAAGCAGCTCGACTTGTCTTTTCGGCCCATTCGGGGGTGTAATCTGATTCGGCTTCAGTATCGCAGCCTTGGAATATCCCGCTATACTCACCGATATGAACCACCGTTGTAGGAGGGAGATCCGTATATCTCTCTCCTGTCGCGATAGGAAATGTCGGGTCCCGCTTTCGAATCTAGGTAAGACTATTAGCTTCACTGAGGCGGAAAATTGGAAATCAGCCTTGCCTGGTGCTCCAAGATTTCAATCTTCGCTGCGTCAGGGAACCGCTTGCCTAACAACTTTTGGATTTCAGGATAGAAAATGCCTTCTACTTTTGCTGTATTATCAAACTCGCTTCGGGTGAGGGCTGAGTGAAACCTTTCGGCTGAAAATCCGTATACGTCGAAGCTTGCGTCGTTTTGAAAGGGGCGGAAGTTGGAAACGGCAACAGGTCTCTGTTCAATGGTCACGTTGGTTCTTGGAATGACATCGCCATTATCATAGTTGATGACGTAGGGCTTTTCGTGCTCAAATTTAGGATCGTATTGAAGGTATGATATCTCCGTCTGGATAGCGTCTGCTGCCTATGAAGATGGTTATTGCGCTAGTTTCTTATGATATCGATCGGATCACCTTTTCTATCGTTAGAGTAGCAGTGGTTGTCATCGTTTTGTGGTCGATGTATTCGCCGATCAGAAGTTGAGGTAGTCTTGGGTTTATCCTTGAAGCGAAAAGGGTGCGTTGCACTATTATAAACGTTCGTAATAGCCCCGCGCGTCATGCACTTGCACCGGTCAAGCTGACACACGCTAGCCGGGTTAGGACGAAAGGCTGTAGAAGCTGTGATTGGAGACAATGATATCAACTGTGGGGTACATCCATATTCAATCTTATTAATGCCGTTTTCAATAGCCAATGTTTCAAGGCAGGTGTACCTAATGTCACGAACGTTCTGAATTTGCCTTAAGATTCTCTGAAATAATGAATTAATGTCCCTATTGCTTAATAACTGTATTGTAGGTACAGTGTGGACGTGGTTGCAGGACGTCTGAGATTGGAATTATCAACTCTTAATCCTGAATGACATCTTTGAGTTCCGTTTTGGGAACGATATATGGGTGCCCCTGATCACGAACTTTGGTTTTTTGCTCGAATGCATAGGCTAAGCCAATGAGTTTTGATTCCGTCCACTTTGCACCCATAAAACTGATTCCAAACCTACCGTGAACATCAATATTTGAGAATAATTAGACTGAACGAGGAAGTACTCACGGAATATTTGGTCCAGCTATGACTAGCCCTCTTGAATCTTTGACGACTGTAGCATTTGGGGGGTGAAATCCCAATGGAACGGTTAGCACTGGTGCTCCAGTACCAGAAGCAAATGTGGGAGAGTGAGTAGCGGGCATGATGACAGCATCAAGCCGATGTCGTGTGATTGCGCCCAGTAGACCACCTTCACCACCATAATAAAGGTTTTTCTGATAGGCGGGCCAAAATCGAGGATCCGTATTGTTCCAGCGTTGGTTGAAAAGAATTTCGTCCCAGCTGGCGGTATTCCTATCTGGGTATCCTTCAAGAGGGAATGCCTGAGTGAACTCGCGTAGTTCTCCAAGGTTGGTGATGTTGGTTGGGTTTTCCGTCAACATGGATAGGTATGATGCCAAGTTGATTGGGAAGTCGGCATTTATGACATCGAGCCCCATTGATGAGTTCAAATATTCTTCAGCAGCTGTAAAATTGGCATCATGTACGATGGTCACACCGGCGTCTGCGAGTAGACTAATGGCTTTATCGAAAGCAGAAAGTTGCGGCCCGAATGTGCTATCAGCGCGAAGTTCAATGGCGTTCCTAGGGATACCGATCCTGGCACCAGTGAGAGCTGACAAATTGCATGCAGCTATGTAGTCTGGAATCGTTCCGTTATTGGGGATGGCAAGGGTGTAGTTATCATACGGATCCACACCAGCCACCGATTGTAGGATGATTGCAGCATCTTTGACTGTCCTGGCGATTGGACCAACTGTATCCTGATGTTCGCTGACTGGAATTACTAGATTTCGAGACGTCAATCCAACAGCTATCATTATTAGTTGAAACAAATCAGAATTGAGTGAATTAGACAGACTCACTAGGTTTTAACCCCACAACGTTGTTGAAGGAAGCAGGAGAAATGATAGAGCCATCAGTCTCAGTTCCAAGCGCTCCGGTCGCGAGACCTAAGATGGTTGCTACTGCACTTCCACTAGAGCTTCCGTTAGGGTCTTGATGAGGGTAGAAGGGGCCATAGGTTTGGCCAGTTTGCGCAGACCAGCCATTGCTCGAATTAGTGGATCGAAAGTTCGCCCACTGACTCAGGTTTGCCTTGCCTAGTATGATGGCACCAGCATCGCGAAGCTTCCTCGCGATAGTCGAATCCCTTGGAACCTTGGCACCAAGAAGGGCGTATGACCCAGCTGTACCCAACAGATGAATTAGCGTGGCGAGAACACGATTATAGATGACGAACCTGTGGTATTCATCTTGTCATCAGTCGCGATATTATACTTTATGATGATTGGGATACCGTGGAGCGGACTGCTTTATTAGTAAGCCAGTAGCACGATAAACTCCTTTGTAAAGAGCATCTCTCACCCGCGCGTGTAGCCCAACGAACGTTCAGCATCCAATTCGATTGCAATATCCAGGGCATCTGGGTTGATTTCAGCAACAACATGGAGATCGCTATTGACTTCGGAAATTCTTTTTAGGTACGCCTTATCTCAAGTCAGTCAACTTGATAGTAACCAAAGGGGATGTTTGGAAGTTTGAATATTTACTTGAACGAGGTCTGCACTGGTGAAACGTGTCGTCTGGAGTCCTTCTACAAGGGAATCGATTGTGGCGTTTAACAACGAAGGAAGATGCTTGTCTAACACCGAAAGATCCCATTAGTTGAAGCAGCAGTAACAGCAGGGTACATACCCAGACAAATGAGATGGATTTACATTGAGAAGTAGTTGTCTTAGGAATAGCGCGGGCATCAGTCGCTCCAAGAAGCAGCCAAGTTAGGCAGAAGGAAAGCACTCGCAAAGCTAGCGGGGTCATGACCTGCGACAGCTCAATAATGAGTGTGTTGTTTGCTAGTGGTGAATAGGGTACCGAGGACTGAGGTGCGTGTCTTGGAATATGGGGGGTTGGGGGCTGTGCATGTGCGACACTGCAGCTGCCAATTATCCGACCTATTCCCGATGCGTGCAATAGCCGTTGAAAACTAAAGCCGTTATTTATACAGTAATGATGAATGTCCCAAAGAGTTAATTACTTCAGTATCCCGCTACACGGGTTTTTCGACTCTAAGAAAGGAAAAACAATCATATTGCTAACAGTTGCGATCCCCTGTAAATGAAGAACGATCACGTGATTTGCTGCTGCAGCTCTCCTGCCAAGAACCACGTTGGGTATGAAATAGTGCATTGATGAATATCTCGAGGACTTGGTATTACAGGGGATAGTCTCTGATTTGAGATGGATTAGGGTCCCAATGTTGGTGCGGTCACATGCATTCATTTATTTTACAATGCACCAAGCTTATTCTCAACAGTTCCTAGAGTCTAACATCATTCCAGGGTGAACGAAGACACGCATAGAATATTTCTTGATCCGAATACGGGATTAAAGAAGGGGCATGTCCGTCGCGGACATCATATATTGATATTTTTCAGAACGGGGATTGATAAAAGAAAACTAGTACAACAACTTTAACAATCCGAGCATGGCTTGGGAATGATGGCATCGGAGTTCTTGATCTACAATGTGGAAGAATTGGGAGCAATCATGGTTCTTAAGCAGTAAGTTGTTATCCTACACAAAGAAATTCTGTTACTTAATGGGATTGATGGGAATAGTTCAACATAATTTCCGCCACACAAGCACTTTGGAGAACTACTCTCGTTGTGGTCCTATCCGGCCACAATCCCCATTTTCCGATTCGCAAAGAATTGGATTGAACGTTCTATCTGTCTTTGTCTCGGTATATCATTTTCAGTTACTTTATATGAAGGGTGTAAATATGTACATGGAGATATGAATGGAGAGGTTGCTGGGAGAGTGGAAAGACGGGAAAGGTCAACTGAAGCAATTCATGCTACTATAAATGCGATAAACGAAAGAACAAACGAGAATGTATCTTATCGCCTACTCTATGCTAACGTTTTCATAATATAAGATCATCGATGTCATATGTAAGTACAGGAAATCAAGATTAGTCGTAGTATTTTATTCTTCACGTCATAGGTTCATGAACCATGAATAATGATGTCGATTATAAATGTATTTTGACTAAGAGTCAGTGGCCTTGCAATTCTTGGTTGAAATATTATACATCCTGTCCAGTCAGGCCTCGAAGCCTCGTGCTCTGGACCTTGTATCTGGCATCGGCCGGAAGCTGACGTTACCACGCAGTAGCATCCTCCACCACCGCTAGATGTTCACTTCCCTCACTCCTACATGTAACAGGACATGTCTAGATAGATGATGGCATAGTGTGAATGAATGTCCAACTTGTTCAAAAAGGGGGGAGTTATGATTTACCAAAAGAAGGCTATAACAAGTGTATCTATATGAGAAATAACCCTAACCGCAGACCAATCTTGGGAATCTGCCCTTACTCTTCCTCCCCCTTGATCTTCAACTCCCTAAACACACTCTCAGGCGCCAACAACTCAGGCGTCGGATCATAAGCCACCGCTTTCTTGCTTGCCCAATCATGAAACAAATCCCAATTGATACAATTTCTCTGCCCAGTAGAGATGATGAATGGCTCCGTGTCTCGCTTCGGATCATAATGAAAGGAATAAAGCGCAGTGTTTGGGGAGCATTTGAATGTTCGAAGGGTCAGTTCGATGCAGTGGCCTGGGGGTAGTGAGTAATTGAGACGATAGGGAAAGGGAGGTTGAGAGAGGGACTTACGTAGATGAGCGATTTCATTTCTCTTCGCTGCTTCGGAGCGGTTGGGGAAGTAGTGCTCTTCATGGAGGTGCCAGTACATGCGCCGCTTTATTCACATGAGTCATGGGTAATTTCAAGAGTGGTTCATTGTGACTCACCATACAATGCAACTCATGGTAGATCCCTAGTGTTGCGAAGTATCCCCCTTCCTTGAGGCGGACAATGACATCCGGGTCATCTCCATTACGTTCGAGTTCTTCTTTCGATGCGGGATAGTAAAGTGCTGGTGGGTGAGTCGTCAGTGACCGATTTCAAGACGAATGCAGGATACTCACGATGGATAAGTTCCTTCCATGCTTCATCAACCTTTGGAGATGGGGAACTGGAGTAAATCGAGCTGGGGAAATTCACAATATCCTCGGGACAGTATTCTACTGCTTTTGCGTCGAGTGCTGGTGCTGTAGTTAAGGGCTTCATTAGCTTCCATCCGCCTTGATTCAAGTTTGTTTTAAAGGTGCTTACTCCATGGGAGATTGGGGTTTTGTGTTTGGGATGAGTGTATCACATAGAATGTTAGGAGTAGAGAGTAGACAAGAGAAATGATGAGCAATGGCCACGTCCACTTATTGAATGAGCGAAGAGCCTTTCTCTTCTGCGGAGTGAGTGACGCTGCTGCATATTCATCCTTATTCTCAAGGAGAGAGTACTCTTGTTCCACGTCCTTGGTCATGGCTACACTCATTCAATCACATGACCGAATGTGAATGTGGGCAAAATGCAAGATGAGCGTTTTACAGGGGGAACGTAGGACCTAGAAGTAGATAACCATCTACTCCAATATCCCGCTCACCGTAATCCCATCCAACACCTCCAGGCACCAGCTCCAAAATCTCATCCAACGGCTTACGATCTGCATCAGCTCTCAGCTCGAAGATATCCCATGATACCCCAAATCCGCCTTATACGAATCCTTTTTCATATACACGAGAGGAAGGCAAACTCCATCTCACTTATACCATTGGTCGTGTTCGTCGTAGGCCATTGTTGCAACATGCATACGAATTGCATAGTCCGACGTGAATCGTGACGTGATTGGTTGGGATAAGGAAACATCCAACAATAACGGTCGGGGATAGGAATCCCGCTGTCAGCAAAAACCTCACGAGTGACTTGAAGTACGCCGTTCCCAACTCACGGCGTTTATCAGCGCTATCCGCTATGAGGGAATCTTGTGATGCGGTGGGTTTGGAGAAGTATATATTCTGGCGGGAAATCTGGGAGATGATACTTTGATAGTTCCACGAGTTTCAATCAGTCAGTCATTGAAAGCAATCCTCAATTCACGTGCCTCGCTTAAGAAACCATCACTCAAGAGATCCCCCTAAAGAGGAAAATTGGCAATATGAGAGTCGCATCATCGCTCTTAGCTATATTCAGCCTCCTAGTTGTCTCCGCCATCGCTGCACCTCTCCCAGGTAAAAGCAGTACCCTCCTTCCCCACTTTTGCCACGCACTGCTAATCTCTGCCCTACAGACACAACACTGGACAGCTCTGGAGGCATTCATCTACCCGAGATCCCAGAGGGCGAACCCGCCGACGCATTGATCCTTACGCCGCCGGCCCCACCCAAATGAGCATGTGGGAGTGAAAACGAGGGGGCGGGGTGGGTGTCCCGACAGTTCGGTAGAGGACAGGGGGTGGCAGGTCAGGTGGTAATATCGATCCTTGGAGGGAGAATGTCATCGGCGCTTAGGTAGTATTGGAGGGGTGAATCTGATTCGTTACCGCTCGTTGTTGTGCTTATGCCCCGTGTTGCTGCTATTCTGAAGTGATGGTGTTTGATTCGTGCAGTTGATAAATTACGACAATACAATTGCCAACGTCGCTTACTTGATGCTTCCTCTACTGTACTTCTTATGTTCTCGGGAATGTCACCCCCGCATGCCTTCCTTCTCTATACCCGAAGACCAGAAAAAACGATACACTCAACCAGACCCCCTCCTATCCCTATGCATATAGAAAAACCGCACCTTCGGGCGATCAGCAAACTTCTCAGGTACCTGAAGCGTGACATCGCGATCGACGACGAATCCCGCATTCTCATAGAGCTTCCTCGCTGCCTCCGTCGAAACCACGGCGCACTTTGCGGAAGCATTAGTGAGTGAGCAGTGAACCTTTCGTGGAGAGAGAGTTAGAATACTCACTGCAGCGTTGATGTTATCTGCAAGTGCCATGCCATAGTCCATTAACAAACTCGCACCCCCACGTTTTTGATGTTGTCGCGCAACGACCATGGCGTTGATACCTATTTCCCAAAATCAGCACCGAGCTCGGACCTCACACATCGCGACATGAAAAGCCAATGACATACCGACAACCGGCAACTCCACACCACTCTCCCAAAACACCATCTCCTCCCTCACATACGCTTTATACAAACTCTCCGCATACTCCCTATCCTCCTCACTCGCCCAAGTCCCTTCCTTCGAACCCAGCTCATCATGGACCTCAGGTTTACCATCTCGATAGATCAACCACATGGCAGCACCGATGATGTCGCCGGTGTCTGAATCAATGAGTTTGATCCATTGCGTGTTTTCGTTGTCTTCGTCGCCTTTGTCTCCAGCTCCAATACCGATGATGCGTCGGAGAGCCTTTTCTTGGCCTGAGGCGGTTAGGTTGTCGGGGAAGATGGTGTTGAGGTAGGGATGAGTGCCACCATAAGCATCAAAAAGTACAGGAACGATGGTTTTGAGGTCTTCGGTGGTTGCGCGTTCGACGTGGAGAGTCATTGTGGTGGTAATGGGAAAGTAGGTGAATGTTTTGCTGCGATGGAAAATTTATGTATCAACCGACGTTCACGTGCAGTCGCATACCCACAATTCCTGCGGATCGAAGCCTGGTTTTTCTCGTAGTGGTGTGTTCAACCTTGTCAGGAACGCGAAAGAAAAAGTGCTAGCATTGGTCGTTTCTAAACCGGATTGCCGGGCTCGGGAATGGGTGGTTTTGAGGAATGCCGTGTGAACGTAAGAACATAGCGATATCATTATCGAAGTATTGATTCATGAATATAATACAATTCCAAGTTCGTTCCTCTACATTTCATTATTCATAACCATTCCTTCATCCACAAATCTCCCACCTCCACCAAATTCGGCCCATTCTTCCTCACTTACGACGAATTACTCCTATACCTAATGTCGACTATTTGACTGGCTACTTGATTTCTCCGACATCCTCGAGGCCGCCATAGAATTATATCCCACACCCGGACGAACCTGACCCGTCGACCACCCCGGTTGAAGCGACTCCATCAACATCTTCATGAACGGAAGACAAGTGATGCAGATATTAGCATTCATGATGACGGAGGTTACGATGACCTCTTGGACGGTATCTTGGGTTGGATCGGGGGAGCGGGTATGGTCGAATAAGTATGAGAGTTTGAAGGCGACGGGGACGATCAAGCTATTTCACTCAGTGACCTGGATGGAAGCATGGGGAATTGCGCTGGGATCACTCACAGCGAGCGGGAGGCGAAGACGGAGGAGAGAAGGTATTTGGTTCGTGAGCTTTTCATTTGGAGACTCCAGACGATTAAACATAGGATAGTGGCGATTGCGATGTTGAGGACGAGGTTGGCGACTTCGACGAAGACCCAGAAGGCGGGCTGAGATTGTAGGTTAGGTGCATTCAATTCGTCCTCTAAACGCAAGAATGACCATACCTGATTGATGCATTCCCCTTGCAATGTAGCCCAAGGCCGTGGAAGATGGCATTGGAAGGCGATTCCGAATATCGAGACACTGGTCAACGGTTAGCGCATCGCTTCCTTCGGTGATAAAACTCCAAAGTCCATACATCAACCAAATGACATTAAATCCCATCGATCCCAAGAAAAGATTCTGATGGGTTTTGCTGGGCTGAAGCATCAATCCGAAGATGATGGCTGCCGAATCCGCGGCACACAGCGCGCAAACGTAGAGAAACTGCGACGCATACGATGCCTGAGTATATCAGTATACATCAGCTTTCACTCTGCATATATCCGAGTAATCATGCCCACCTTCTCATATCTGGGAATGGACGCCGGGTTCAACTCATGAAGAGGAGTTCCCAAACCGGCAGCAGCCTGTCGCGAAACGGCAATTGTATAGCCAAGAGCCAATACCTAACCAGCATCAATACCGTTATCAAAAACAATACGAATGGGAGCAGCATCCGTGCTTACCAGCGTCAGCGACAGCACGAAATCGTCATTTTGCAACTTGCGCAAGCTGACTTGACGACTGGCGCGAGCCAACTTGGTCCACACCTTGGAGACGACGGCAAGACCGGAGAGAACGAAGAAAATCCAGACGCAGACATCGACGATGGGACCGCGATGGTGAGGGTTGATGTTTGTTGTACTCGAGGAAGAAGAGGAGGAGGAGGAGGAGGAGGAGAGTGCTGGCGAGGAGGCCATCGTTTGTGGGGAAGAAACAAAAACATGACGGCTGTGGCGTCCAGGACGAATAAAAAGAGAAAAGGACCAAGGCTTTTGGCTAGCTACGGGTAATACTGTACATGTACTACAACGCTGCAACTGCGTACCTACAGTAGTTATCGCCCGAGCAATGAAACATTATAGCCAGGGGGCCCATGATCCCGATCCATGTTGAGCTGACAGCAGGAGGGATGAGATGGGAGGGATGGGAGGGGAGGGATGGAGGGATGGAGGGATGGAGGG
>AJFL01002335.1:0-34456 GCA_000467735.1 Rhytidhysteron rufulum CBS 306.38
CTCAAACAACCTCAAAAGGACACCCCCCACCCAACCCCTTCTCCCCCTTACCCACCTCCTCAACCTTAACAACCTCCCCCTTCCTCACCTTCTCAATAAGTTCCCGCCTACTAATCCCACATTTCGCCACATACCCACACTCCCTCCTCCTCCCCTCACAAACCCAAAACCCCTCCCCAACACACGTACTCCCGAGCAACTCCACCACCACCACAGCACCCACCATCCCAGTCGTCGCAGCAACAAGCTCCAAAGAACTCAATCTCTCCCCCGCTAAGGGAAGCAATATAATACCCACAGAGACTAGCAGACGGAAGGCTAGGCGTGAGGGCTTGTGCAGGCGTTGACCGGGAAGCGATTTGTATTCATGGGTTAGCGAGATGAGGGATGTGGTTGCGAGGGCGGTGCCGAGTCCTGCGGTGTAGAACCAGCGTTGGCCGGGGTGGAGAGAGGCGTGGGAGCGGGTGGTGTAGGGGGGGTGGAGGAGCGTTGGGGAGAGGGTGGGGGTGTCGTGGGTGAGGATTAGGGTTGTTAGGGTTGAGGCGGAGAGGATGTAGGAGAGGATTAAGAGGGGGTGGAGGGTGAACCAGGATAGGGCTGTGGGGGGGTTTTTGTGGTTAGCTTTGATGTCTTTGCTTTCCTTTCCTTTCCTTTCGTCTTGTCTTGTTTTGTCTTGTTTTCCTTGATTTGGGGGTTTGATTTGGGGGAAGGAAAAGAGGACCAAACATACCAGAAACAACATGTCTCCTAATAGCATGAGCATGCAAATTAAACCCATCAATCTCAAAATACAACCAATTAAACGCAAAAGCCTGAACCAATCCCAAAACCGCCTTCCCAAAAAAGCCATTCAATCCAAACGCCACACTGCTAGAATACAAACACCCAATAACGCTATACCCAAACACCATCGTCACAAACGCGTTCGTACGTTCAATCCGATGCTCGATATTTGTCCCGGGGAAGAAGTCGAAGGTACGCTTAGCCCAGGTTTGTAGGGAAGTGGGTAGCCAGGAACCGGCTCGTTGGAGGAACACGAGGGACACGTTGAGGAACATGTCCAGGAATAGGGCGGGGAAGATTAGGGCCAGGCGGGAGGGCGAGCGGACGTGGATGCTGAGGATCCAGAGGATGCTGGGGAGGAGGATGCATAGTGCGTTGCTGATCATGGAGCCTCGGACCATGGGGATGGTGTAAGCGTACCAGAGGAAAGAAGAAGCGATGAAGAGGCGGGCGGTTAGGTAAAAGGCGACAAGAGGCGTATACGTATATTCCCAAGCCGTAGCCATATTCGTCGTGAAACCCAATAAACAAGTCAACACAAACAAAACCGTAAACCTGCGTAAAATATCATCACATTCAAACCAAGATATCAGCACCGAGATATCACTCCAGAACTTCCAACCCATGATGAATGTGATTATGAAGTGGAGCAGGGAAGCTCCTGTTGCGTGCTCGGCTGCATTGTCTCCGGCGATGGCGATGATACCTACGTAGAAGAGATCGATGAAGAGTTCGTAGCTGGCTACTTCTTGGGATTCTTTCGAGCGCCAGAGAAGTCCTTTGTGGAAGTATTGCCGCACGATGGGCGTTTCGTAGAATTTCATTACCGTGCCGCGGGAGCGGGTAGAGGCCCATCGGTCTTTGGAGAAGTTGCTAGAGCGGTCTTCGTGGATTAAGTTTGCGGAGGAGGCGCTAGGGGTGTCGTCTTTGGTTCCTATGGAGAGTTAGGTTTGTTGTTTATGTCTTTCGTGTGATGTATTATGGGTATATGTGGAAATCGAAAGTGGACAATGAGGGCTGAAGTGAATTCGATATACTCACGAAGATGAGCCGCATATCCATACTTTGAGAAGTTGGCATCCAATTCAACAGCATGTTCAGAAACATTATGCAGCTCAGTAGACAACGCATCCAACTCCCTAATCACGCGTTCAAACTCCTCCAAAAGCTCACCATGCTCTTCCTTAAGTTGTCTATGCCGTTCTTCATGATGAGAATGCGTATGTCTAAGTGCATCAACCTCCGATCATAATTAGTTGGTTACGGAAACAAAGTAAGTGAACTCACATGCTCAGGAGACCCATGAATCACAAGGTCGAATTCATCTTTCTCTATCTCGGATAGAGTCTGTCGAAGTCTTTCTACTTCATCCGGAGAGCCCGCTATATGCACTTTACGGCCATCAGGACGAAGAATATGGCGTAGTCGTTTTCCGGCATATGATAGATGATGATGATGGTGGTGGTGGTGTTGAGTCCCAGCCGATGAAATTGTGCTATCAGCTGGGACTTTTTCATCTGGAGTTGAGACCATCTTGTTATGTAGGAAACCCACACTTCAACATCACAGAAGTGCGGGGCCTGTGGAAATCTATAAGATGCATGATGGCGCTGTAATATTCCCGACTCAAATTGAGAATCAACATCCTGTAGCTGTGAGAGGAGGTGGCTTGCATGTAGTGCTCTTGGCGGTGATTATGATTAGCGGAACCATGCAGAAGGGAAGATGATTCATCTATGTCAGCAATCTTTGTACTTCATGCCGAGAGCTCTTGCACTTCTATGATTTACCCTATCAATCCAATCATGATGTATCGAAATCGATATTGCTTGCTTACGCAATTTTACATAAACGGATAGGATTCAATCCACGGCCCCCAAACAGTGGACAGCATACCTATGCCGGGAAATGTATGCCGCCATATTCTATACGGATTGGGCTGGACCACTATAATGAGAGGGGCCAAAGTATTGTAATATTGTAGATAGCTGACTTTGTCTTCGCCTACGTAATTGTCTCAGGGACCTTGTCTCGGCAGCATGTTTCCCATTCATGTTTAGCATAATATTTCTCATATAATCAATGGCTTTTTATCCTCTCTTCTTGGTTTGAGGGGCTGGACTCTGGCCCCGACTGCCTGTAGGTGTATCCGTCTTCCCGGCCATCCACGATGCGAAGTCAAAATTTTGGATCTGAGCCGCAGGGTTCTGCTGGGCAAGAGGGCTCTTCTTTTGCATTTCCTCGAATTCTGCCTTGGTCTCTGGGTCCACTGCAATACTCAATTAGTGTTTACGCTTAGAGTTGGAGGTTACACGGATGAGGAAAGTGGCAGTGCTTACTGTTCTCCATCAAATACGGCATTCCGAAAATGAGGACCATGGAGAAGAGAGCCATGAGAATCATGGGGTTCTTGAGGAATGAGGCCGGAGAAACTGTAAAGAAAGTAAAATTAGAATGGTCATCTTAGTTTAGGCGACTCTTCTTGGTTCGGCAGGAAGCAAGGGATACTCACAGCCTTCTCTTTGTTGATAATATTCCTTGACACCCAAAGGCTTTGCCTCGATCACCAGTCCGTTTCCTCCTTCACCTCTGGATTCACCTTTGTTGTCCCATTCATTGCCGATGAAAGTCTGCCATGCTTTTACAACCTCCAGCTTATCCCCGCTACCCTGGACGGCCTCTTCGACGGAGACATCGATTCTCAGTGGCTCGAAGGCATAATCACGGCAATGGATGGTGGCTAGGTAGCTGCCTGCGCTGACATTGGAGAAGGTGAAGGAGTTTGTTCTGGAGAGGTGGGCGGACAGTGGAGGACCGGATGCCTGGAGAGTGGCATGCGTCGATGGCGGGAGCGTTGAGGGGTTTAGCAGCGGGAAGGTGGGTATGTGGATGATGAAGCGGGCAGCAGATGCTAACGAAGCGGTAGAGAGGGCAAAGAGGGACAGGAGCCGCATCGTGTCGTGTGCAGAGGGCGGGAGGGAGGACAGTCCACGGGCCTGATATTGGAGGGATGGGATCGCTATATTGTATCGCCAAAACACAAACGGGCAAAGCGAGGGTGCCCAGGTGGTGCAACATCAGCATGCGTCCGGGGCGGTGCACGTGACCTGGTGTCATAGCGCAGGAGCGGGTCTGTGCGGGGCTTGGCCAGGCCTTATTTCCGTGTTTCGCGACTGCCAGATTCGTTGTCTGATCTCCAACCAAACAACACACCGCACCGCAACCAGAAGCCACCACCACCGCTCTTCCCCCAGCGCGCTTCTGCCTCTGTCCTCAACTGCGGTTCTGCACCACCTGCCAATCCGACAAGACGCAATGACGGCCCACGCCGCTGCTGTCGAAGTCTCCGAGACGGGCCGCCCATCGCGCTTCATCGAGGGCTCCATGGACTCGAAGAAGTCCATCCGCCCCCCGCCTTCAATCTTCTACAAGGATGAAGGTGAAAACAGCGTCACCGCAGATGGCCTGGTCATGGAGCAGCTAATTGACGCCTATCATGCAGACGCAAGCGCAACACCAGCTGCTTCCAAGAGGGACAGCAGAACCTCTACGACCACCGATGCAACCGCTACGACTGCTGCAACGGCCGCCACCACCACCGACGCCAGCAAGAAGAAGTCTGGCTTCTTCCGCTCCATCGTCACTGCCCTCAATCCCGTCAGCGCCTGGAACAAGGCTTTCACCGAGGCTAAGGATGAGCTGATCAAGGAAGAGCACCGCACATCGCCCGCCCGACCAGAGCGCATCCGCCCAGAGCCTCTCACTGCTGCCGATGCTGCCGCCAAGCTTGCAGAATTGCGCGCGACCGGTGGCCTCCCACCCCCCAAGGTCTTCGTCCGACCAAATGTTGCACGCCCACGTCCTAGCGCCAGCTCAGATAACTCAAGCACGCCTCGTTCTGCGCGCAAAACACCCTCGAAGAAAGATCTCAAGCAGCAAGATCGCATTCTCAAGAAGGTCAGCAAGTACGAGCTCAAGCTGGAGGCCGCTCGCCAGGAACACATCAAGAAATACGGCTATGCCCCAGGCGAAACCCCACCGGTTCCTGATATCCCTGCCGGTCTTTCGTCGTCCGTGCCCATATCACATCCTCCTTCCCTCTCTGAAGTCGCCATCCCCAATGGCCGCTTCACTCCTGTTTCACCAGCTGCTTCTTTCAAGCCTGGAAGATTGCCGACCTTGCTGTCTGAGCGACTCTTGAATCCTGAGCAACTCGAGTCAGACCAGCCAGAGCCTAGCGAAGTCACAAAGTCCCCAGTTACACGCAGAAACCTCAGGACCACTCGCTCCTCCGCCCATTCAGAGGCCCCAAGTGAAGATACAAGGTCACCTGTCTCTAAGAAAGCCCGTGCCTCCGCGCAGACAAGCATTCGTACAGAGAGATCCTCCCGGGAAATCACACCCTTGCCTTCGGACGATGCAGTTGTTCACGGCACTACGGGTTCAACGGGACCAAAGACCAGAAAGGTTCTTACACCGTCATCCCGCTCTACCAAGCTTCGAAAGGCCAGAATCGCATCAGAGGTCAAGTCTATCAGCTCAACGGAAGGCACCAAATCGATCAACACGGTCGACGCACAATCCATCCTGTCTACCGAGGGCATCAGAACAGCCCGCTCCTCTTCCGTCCCTTATCCAGACGACCAAGACGTGCAAATGGACGATGCTGAAGTCGAGGACCAAGACCAAGACGCAGATGTATCCCCTCAAGCCGCCAAGAAGCGTAAAATTACGAAAAGGCGGAGGTCTCTTACCAAAGACGACCAAACGTACAAACCTGTCATAAACGAAAGCGATGACGAGGAATACGAGCAAAAAGCCCCCAAGACGACGAACAAGCGCAAGCGCGGAGGAAACACAAAGCTCACCAAGAAAGTCAGCAAGACCGCCGCCGAATCTACCGCTCCCGAAGGAAAGGTCATGGTCGCTGTTCCAGATGGTCACTCTGTGCCTCCGATGCCGCCTATTCCGTCCGGGGTGGAAGGCAAACGAGCTACAGTAAGTGATGATGGATATGGGGGCCTAGGCCATGAGATGTTCTGACTAGATCTGGTTTGTTGACTTGAAATTTTGAGCAGTCTCGTCTTTCGAAGTCAAAATCGTTTACCAAATCCATACAAAATCTCGCGTTCTTTTTCAAAAAGGGAAAACTGGAAGGCAAGCATCGAAAAAGTTTTTCTGAACCTTGAGCGAGCGAGCGAGCGAATGAGCATTGTTTTTATGGCGCTTCCCAAACTTGCGAATAGTCGTTTTCATCACGGAAGATTGATAGCCGCGGTTATATTACCTGTTTCCTACCATCCTGGAACACATACGACGTTTACGACCACACGATACTCCTTTTCTTTTGTTTTACCATTGGGCTTTGGCTTTTTTTCACTTCAAATGCGGCGTTACGAACATTGCTTTCCTACCGATTAATGGCGCACATTGGTTGGTTGTTGGAAACACTACGATACTTTCCTTGCGAATACCCGATCGATCGGACGATCATCATGGTTAACTCTGGGAAAATGGCAGGCGTTTATTCTGGGTATTCTGGGATTTACTGGAATTTTGGGCTCTTTTGAAAAGAAGCTCCTCCACTCTTGCTTGCTTAGGCTGCTTTGTTTCTTTTGTTTTTTTATTTTTATTTTTTTTTTTTGGTTTGGGGTTGAGCATTGGGTGGACTTGGTGGTCCTGTTTACTTTCGATTGCATAGGATGAAGTACTTGTGCTTTAATTGATTGATTGATTGATTGCGTTTTTTGGCTTCTGAAGTTGTATTATTATTGCTGCGTTGAACACGATTGATTTGCCTGTCTCACATCTATATCCCGTTTCCCGAGACACAAGTGAACATCAATAACCTAAGCCAGGTGAACTACCTAATACACATACATGCATACCTATATATATATATATATATGAACCGATATATTCATTCATAACATCCAAAAACGCCATCCCCAACCCCGGGGGGTTCAGAGTATATATATAAAACAATCAACACCATACATGCTACTGAAAGCAGATGATGTAGGGAGGGAGTATATCCTAGATATTCATACCTATGCCAAAGCAAAGAAGAAGAAGAAGAAGAAACCAACCTCCCCCATCCCCCCCTCCTCTATAAATATCAACAATGTTATATAAATGCAGATAAAGGTAGATATTTAAAAAACTTTCTTCATAATTTCCATATCCATTTATGCGTCCAACCGACCGACCAACCAACCAATTCATCCAATAGAAAAAAGTAAAAAGTCTTGATTAAATATAAAAAAAAAACCGTGTATACGAAATTTGAAAAAGCGTTTTATAACAAAATTCATGCGATCAAGTCAGGATATGGGAAGTTTTGCTTAATCGTGATAAATTTAAAAACTCCAGAACGAGATAGGGATTCCTTTCTATCGCACAGCTTGCATGTTCCCGCCGCTACCAACACTCCGCCATGTTTCTTCTTGCGTCGTTCCGGCTTTTAACCAATGGCCGGTACTTGATCCTCGCTGTCTGCCTCCTCCCATGGGTGTCCCTGATGATCCTATGTCATCGTCTTTCTTCTCCTCTCGTGCTGCAAATTCTATGTGGCCGTTGGTCATGGGACCTGGTCCTGCGCTCATCGCGGACGGTGAGGCGGAGAATGTAGGCTGTGTTCTATCAGTCGTAATCGTGGGTAGGAGACTGGTTTGATTTCGCGCCTTCAGGAGCTTAGCTTTGCGATCTGCCTTGGCAGCGTCGGAGGTGCGGTCATAGAGGTAGAGGCCTAGAATTGTGAGGGCAACGCCAAACGCTTGAATTCGCGTCATGGGGTTTCCAAACCATATAATCGCGAAGACGATAACGAATACACGTTTAATGAGAGAGGCGACGGAATAAGTGACTGGGTTAACCATAGAGAGGAGAACAAAGGCAACAATATTTTGACCAAAGTGGAAGGAACCGTTAAAGATGAATTCAAGGGTTAGCCGGGCGTGGTCATGTGAGCCGGGTTTATTGCTCAACGTTATGGTGCCGGTTGAGAAGATGTCGGAGAGAATGGGAAACCCTTCGGACCAGAGCCAGATAGGAAGGGTAAAGATGAAAGCCAGGCCGGAGGAGTAGTAGAGGAGGTTGAGTTTATCGGGTTTGGTAAACCGCGTTGGGGGGACGCCCTCGGCTTCGGCGGCAGCAGCTTCGTTGAAGATCTTCTTAGAGACGATATTTTGGGTTACGAAGAGGATGGCGGAGGCGAAGGCCATGAAGAGACCGATGAAATTAGCGGAGAAGTCGGCGGAGCAGGCCATAACTACGCCGAGGGTTAAAGGAATGAGAGATAGGTAGGTGGGGACTGAGTATTGGACGCCGAGGAAGAGTCGGTAGGCGAAGACGGTAAGAAGGGGAGAGAGCCCCTTGATGGTGTGTACAAGAGAGACGGGTATACGTGACATGGCATCGGAGCTTAGGATGTGGCCGCCGATCTGGAAGAGGGTTAAGGGGAGGGTGGTCATGATGAGCTCTTTGGTAGGTTTCCGTATGCCATTCTTTAAGAATGGCATTGCAGTTTTTAGGCGCGGATGCCTTTTTGCGAGTGCGGCTAGGAATATGCACCATGAGGAGACAAAGGCGAATTGTATGAGGGTTAGGGTGACGGGTTTTGGAAAAGCAGTGAGGATGGCTTTGGAGGAAGTGTTGGAGAGGATTGATGTCATATACCAGCCACCGCAGAGAAGCTGTCGTTGATCAGCGCCTCGTGTCCTTTGGAATATCGCATATGGTATAACATACTATGAGACTGGGAGAGAGCGGAGCCTTCAATGCATCCGCAATCTCGTGTGCATTCTGGCTGACGCTTGCTTTCCTTCCGCGTATCGTCCGCAGAGCTTCGCTCAAACTCTTCTGCCGCCCATGCCTCGTCGCTGGTAACGAGGCCGCGGCCTGTGACCAATTGTGCTTATATTCTTTCCGCGGGTGCCATTTCTCCGAGGACGCTCCATTGGCATGCGCAGCGTAGTTGGGACTTGGGGATCGCGACGACGTCTCCCCAAAGGGCTCTTCTTCGTGGGTAGGAAGCAGGTCGGGTTGGAAGGCCGGGAACTTGAAGGTTGCCCGGGGGTCTGGCGAAGCAGGCGAATCAGACGCCATGGTGTGATTGTTACGAGGGGATTACAACGGCGTTGATTGAGCCATGGGGGACGAAAACGAGGACGGGGGGAGAGGAGAGGAGAGGAGGAAGAGTCGACGTGGCCACGATCTTCGCGTGTAGCAAAGGGATGGCAGAGACACTTGCACGCGAACGGCGGGGTGCAGGGTGGCAGGGCGTGGGCGGCGGTGCGCAGACTTCAGTTCGTCAGAGCGAGATCGCAGGCGGCCGGGAGCGTGGTTGATGGTGTTGAGGTTTGGAAATTATTCCGAGTTCGTATCAGGGCAGCCCGATGCGGCCTTAGTCTGCTAATTAAAGAGAAGCAACAGCAGGGGTCTTGACGTTATGGCCGGCAAGGCTTGTTCGCCTGTTCGCCTGTTCGCTTGTTCGCCCGCTTCGCCCGCTGCTGCTAGGGATAGATAGCGATAGGTAAATACTTACCCAGCCGGGGAGATAATAAATAGGGAGCCGCCGATGCTACCTCACTGTACTCCGTACCTTGACCTGTGTTCCCCCCGCCCACGTGCGCTGCATCGCTACCGGTCAGCTTACGACTCCGTAAGCCGCTCTGCCAGCCAACCTGAGACTACTGAGGTATAAGACCGTCACGCCGTCAAATCATGCCAGCCTGTACAAGTCATGCTTTGTCGTTCGCCCGCTGCTTCTTCCCATTGTTGTTGTTCTTCTCCTCCAGCCTGCTGTGTAGCGCTCTGCATGTCGAACGAGCCATGTCCCCTATCCGAGCTGACCAAGAGCAGCCACTCGTGTTCAACCCGACGTGGGAGGTTCTCGGGCCCTTTCAGATCGGAACAAGAGGCATGACCAGTTTTCCAGATGCTGAGGTGCCCCCATTAACGCGTGTCCAGAGGCCACATGGGGCGCAGACCCTTTGGAATATTATGGGGGCTTCCACGCCTTAAAGTTCGATGCTGATGCATCATTCCGTAGCTCATTGGCTACTAACGGCACTGTGCAATGGTCTTCGGTCCGCGCGGATAAGACTGCGGCTAGTCCTTCTGGCGCAAACGCTTCTTTGATCGTGGGCTTCTCAAACGTGAACTGGACTTTCTTACAAGATGTCTACGGCTGGGATGCTTTTCAGTACCAAGCATGGGCAAGGGGAGAACTCCTCGTCAATGGCAATCAATCCCAGACTATCATCCTCCACACAGACGTCATCCTCGAGTATTGGGTGGATGATGTCCATTATTTTGGCGGGGATTTCTACACTAACCGCAAGGCTCCGCCTGTCCTACATTTAGAACCGGGTCCACACACAATTGATGTGCGTCTTGTACGGGATGTTAGAGCAATGGGAGGCATAGGCACTCCCACAATCGATGTCATCTTAGATGCTAAAGTTACAACGGGCATATTAGAACTGGTAGAGGAGAGTATTCTCATTGCGGATGTGGTAGATGGGATTTTGGCGAGCCCGAATGCTTCGGTGTCTGTGCGCAATGTTGGCGTTGATGATGTTGAGATCTCTAGCATCCGATCCCCAGATGTAAGTCTTATCGATTATGCGGATTGTTCAAGATATTGACTATTCTACAGGGTGATACCCAAATTCTGAAGGAAAAGGCAGCCTTCATAGTCCGTCCAGGGCAGACTAGACCCATTGCATTCTCAGTTTCTTTGCGTGATACCAATGTCTCCTCTATTCAGATTCAGATCCTCTACAAGTCATCTACCATTGAAGAGTCATATTTAATTGTGTCTCAAAATCTCACCAAAAAGTCAATCTATAGTCCTCATAAAATCACATTTCTTCATCCTGGTTCTATTCTCTCTTATGCCATTCTCCGTCCTCCTTCTAGAAACAATACTTGCAGTACAGGAAGAAACACCTCTTTCCCAGTTCTTCTGCAACTTCACGGTGCTGGACTAGAGGCAGACAATGAGCTAGTGGCTCATGCGTTGGACCCTGTGCCAGACCTCTGTGCCTGGGTCGTTTTCCCTACGGGAGTAACGCCTTGGAGTGGAGACGACTGGCGTAGGTTCAACCAACAATTGATAGCAATTTGATTTAATGCTCATCTTTCGGTAGATAACTGGGGTTTTGCAGACGTAGAGCAAGCAGTGGCTTCCATTCCTGCATGGATAGAGACCGTGAAGTGGCAAGGCCCAGGTGTGGATGTTGACCGTTGGGTTGTCAGTGGACATTCCAACGGAGGTGAGTTTATTGTATTTTTTAGTTAACAAGCTTTCGTGCAAATCACTCACGACACACAGGCCAAGGTACTTGGTACGCCTTAACTCATCGGCCAGACAAAGTCATTGCTGCGGCACCCGTATCCGGGTATGCTTCCATTCAAAGTATGTACAACTTCCCATTATCACGAATGTAGCATAAGGTGACTAATTGATTCTAGAATATGTGCCATTCGAGCTTTGGCAACCCGCAGACCCTCGGCGAACGGCCATGATCAGTGCCTCGTTGAATAGCTACCGCCATGAGATGCTGATGGAGAACGTCAAAGGCATCCCAATCCTTCAACAACACGGTGGGATAGATGATAATGTTCCCACGTACCACTCGCGGTTCCTTGGACAACTTCTTGTACAGGCCGGAGCGACATCGAATTACAATGAGATTTCCGGGGCAAATCATTGGTTTGACGGAGTTATGACTACCGATCCGCTTCAAAACTTTTATCAAACTCAAGTCAAAAGGGAGACGAGCCTCTCTGACAGCCTCCAAAACTTCTCATTGGTTGTTGCTACTCCTGGAGATAGTGGTCCTAAGAACGGGATCCACATACTTCAGCTCGAGGAACCCGGCCAATATGGCAAAATTGATGTTGACTTAGGTTCCACAAATGATTACATATTACGGACATCAAACATACTTAATGTCGAGATTAACAGTCGATTCCTTCAGCAAGGCTCTCTTATCATCGATGGTCAAAAGCTTTCAGGGTCCGATGAACAAGAAAATATTCAGGTATATAGAACAGCGGAAGGAAATTGGCAGGTAGGCAATGCATTCTATCGTCATATCGCTCGCTAATTTTCAAGGTTGGACGCCTACCGGAGGCTGGATTAGAGGTGCAGTACCGCCGTGGACGACAGCTGGGTGCGATGGATGCCATTCTGAGGACTAGGGGGCCTTTTATCATCCGCCACCTGAGCCCTGACACCCAGCATATAGCCCTGCAAGTATCTCGCAACCTTCACCAGTACTTCTTCGCGGATTCAGCAATCGTGAATACCACATCGCACGACGATCAGGGCAGTGGCAACGTCATCACCATTGCCATTGGGTCGGACTTACCACCGAGCCTACATCCAGCGTTCCCTGTATCGGTGACGGCAGACAGTGTAAGTGTGTTGAATAGCAGAGGACGTCGCCGGACGTATACTGGCGATGGGCAGTTGGCTGCAGCCTTCTTACGGCCGCTGGGTGACGAACGACTGGAGCTGGTCCTGTGGGGAGTTGATCAAGCCAGCCTCTCACTTGCGGCCCGGCTCGTGCCGATGGTTACCGGGGTTGGGCAGCCCGATGTAGTTGTGCTGGAGGGCAGTTCACGGTGGAGAGGCGTGCAAGGAGCCGTGTGCATGGGCTTCTTTGATCATGTCTGGAATCTGACGCAAGCATCTTTCGTGGGGTAGGATCCAACGCGTATCCACGCCCGTAATCTAGCTAGCAAGATAGAGTGCGGGGTGTCGTTCAAGCGCAGTCTCTACCTACCTAGGGTACCGGTAGCCGACTGTTGCCGCTCGTCGAGGTGAGGTGAGGTGCTCGCAGGTGAGGTTGGTAGCGAGGCGTCTCGTTTGGGTGAGGTCGATACCTACAACCTCGCACCCTCCTCCTCGCACTCTCTTTGCCGCCTCGCCCTCCACCTTCCTTCCTCTTTCGTTCTACTACCTCACTCCTTCAAATCCAACTCTTGTCCTTGCATCTTGCTGCATCTTCCTGCGTTTCTTCCACACTGCAACTTCCCGTGATTCTTCTCTTTTATCTTCGACTCCTACAAAGGAGCGGCGTCCTACAATCGCCGTCCTGCAGGTGCTTTCTTGACCTTGCAGTCGTCAACGGTACTTACTGCTCCAATTGAAGTCTCTCCACGCCCAAAACAACTTCTTCTCGCATCACATCTGTCTGCTTGTTTTGTCTCTTCTTCATCCAACTTGTGCATCTACCTGGGGCAATCTACAGCCTGCGGTTGACACGTCCCACACCTACGCCGCTGTGTCTAGGACGTTTGTTCACTTCGAATATTCGAGTTGCTTGCATTTGTCGAGATTTCCAGCGCTGCCCGTTTGTCAATTGCATCTGTCTTATCTCTGTTCCACCCTCGGAGCATCCCAAAATGAACGTCAACATCTCTTCGGATGGGTCTCCGACTCCTCGCAAGAACGCTCCTCATTTCACCATCCATGATGACTTGGCCCTGGACAACTCTCCAGAGGCTATGGTAAGCATGAGAGATGCTCCCTGTCCTACCTTTTCTCGCTACTCAAAGGCCCAAATCTTTCCTTCTTCATCACGGATTCTTCAGTCATTGACATCCAATCATCAGGGCCTCAAGCGCACTATCTCTGGACCGCAAGAGGGAGTACCTCTCACCAATTCGCGCGGTGGCAATCACCATCTAGAGACAACTGTGACCCACAGCCAGGAACCGTTCAAGGTATGTTTTCTCCCATTATCCTCTGAATAGAATCCTTGCTGACCAAATCAGAAGCAGAAGGTCGAAGGCGATGCCCAACATGCCAATAGCGACACTTACCCTGGACGCATGCCTGAAATGGCCGATGCATTGTATCAAGACAGCAAGCTCGTGGGCGTCAACGATAGCTGCTCCAGCGAATCCGTTCCGATCACCCCAGCTACGGACAAATTTCAGTCCACACCCCCATCTAACACGGCTATGTCGGGCAGTGAATCGGATCCTGAGGTACTTCGCCTAAAGAAAGAATTGTTGGATGTTAAAACACAACTTGCACGAGCTCATGAGGAGGTTCACCTTCACCGCATCTCCACTGCTTCAGTTGAGCCAGCTATGTCTCAATCCGCAGAGGCTGACTACAACTATTTCAAGGGCGACGTCAATGAGCAGACCATCTCAAATTTGCAAAATGCATTCAATGCCTCCACTCGCCCCAAAATGGCACGCCAAGATGGTTGGATGCTCCAAGAAGACGTTCGATCGGAGTCGAGTGAGGGTATTTCCAACAAGGGATTGGTCGGCCGCACTATCTGGAGCAATGGGTCACAGGGCAACATGCCTGCACTGAACAGCTCCATGAACCAGTCGTATCCCGCTCCTGGCAGCTGGAACAGCAATACGGCTCGCCAGTTTTACAACACAAACCCGAACGTTGGCATGAATCCGCAAGGGTATGGTCCGGTTCAACCGCAACATCGTCCTGGTACTGGCCCATCCACTGGCTATCGTGGTCAGAATCGCTTCTTAAACGAGCCTACTCATTTCCCTCTTGATAACGGCTTCCGAGTCGGCATGAACTTAAATGGTTCCAATCGTCCTGATTCTGCATTTGAACCACATTACAACCAATGGAACGGATATCCGCCAAATCTTGCAGCAGCGGACAGCGTCGGTAGTCTTAGTCCATCTGTGACCCCAATGTCCATGGGCTCCATGGGAATGTACAACGGTGCAGCGCCCATCCCCTACCATCCCCGTCCTATTGGTAGTATGGGAACTCGTTTGTCGCCAGAAGCAGCTGAGTTCAGTGTTGATGCTAGAGCTGGGTCGCCATGGAATGCTCAGGTGAACGGCCAATATTCCCTGACAAAGTCCATGGCTGACCTTAGTTTCGGGCAGCCCAACCAAGAGTCTGCCAATGTGACTTATGTACCGCCTGCTGAACCAATGAACTATCGTCGTTTGCTGGATCGCAACATGAATTGCAACTGGAAATACATTGTTGACAAGATTATTTGCAACAATGATCAACAGGCATCCATCTTCTTACAGCAGAAGCTTAAAGTCGGCACAGCTGAGCAGAAGTATGAGATCGTTGACGCGATCATCTCTCAGGCCTATTCGCTCATGGTCAACCGCTTTGGCAACTTCCTTGTCCAACGTTGCTTCGAACATGGTACTCCAGAGCAAGTCATCCAAATTGCAAATGCCATTCGCGGCAACACTCTCAATTTGAGCATGGATGCCTTTGGCTGCCACGTTATCCAAAAGGCTTTTGACTCGGTTCCAGAGGAGTACAAAGCTATCATGGTCCACGAACTGCTTCGTCGCATCCCGGAGACTGTCATTCATCGCTATGCGTGCCATGTCTGGCAGAAGTTGTTCGAACTCCGCTGGAGCGACTCTCCACCACAGATCATGAAGTATGTTAACGAATCGCTCCGTGGAATGTGGCATGAGGTTGCGCTAGGTGAGACTGGCAGTCTCGTTGTCCAGAACATCTTCGAGAACTGTCTTGAAGAAGACAAGGTTAGTCATTTGCATTTGAGTTATACATGCCACTGCTAACACATATATAGCGCCCCTGCATCAATGAAGTCCTTGCTAGTATTGATGTTATCTCCCATGGCCAGTTTGGAAATTGGTGCATTCAGCACATCTGTGAGCATGGCGCTCCGGCCGACCGTAGTCGTGCCATTGATCACATCCTCCGCTTCGCAACCGAGTACAGCATGGATCAGTATGCATCTAAGGTGATTGAGAAGTGCCTCAAGATTGGTGGTACCGACTTCCTCGACCGTTACCTTGAGCGGGTTTGCGAAGGCCGCAAAGATCGTCCACGAATGCCTCTTATTGATAGTAAGAATCCCCTTCCTATCCATTGCAACTAACCCGATATGCTTACCGTCATTCTAGTTGCCGGTGATCAATTCGGGAACTATCTGATCCAGTACATCTTGACGAACAGCAGCGCGCATCATCGCGAGCTAGTTGCCACCCATATCCGGTCAGTACTTGGCTTTTCCCTATGACATTGAGTTTGCGTACTGATTCCCCATAGCAAGCATATGGTGTCTCTTCGTGGTTCGAAATATGGATCCCGTGTTGCTATGCTTTGCTGCAACCCGGCCGTCGCAACTCGCCCTGGACCACCTGCTGGCATGCAATTGAACCGATTCACCAGCCACGGTTCTCACCGCGGAGGTGCCTATGGTGCCTATCGCTGAAATCAAAATCTGTCGCCAATCCACTTTCGCAAACTTTTGTTTAACCGTTTGGTACATACACGCTCGTTCCCAATCTTCGCGGTATACGACTCATCGATATGCAAATACTAAAAAGATATCCGAGCGTCTTTCGTTGATCTGCCCTTAGTCGTCTCTTACTATCAAGAGTTCGTCTTGGTGTAGTGACTCGACTTGCGTTTCGTTACGTATTTATCGAAGAATCCATTGCCCTTATCTCGTTGTTGGGATACGGTAAAAGCACGCAATCTTAATGGCCAGAAAAGTCTTTGAGCTTGGGAAAGTATCCATTTCCTGGAAAACACTGTTACCTTCTGGTACACACCTAGATTCCCCTCTTGTCTACATTGCAATCATCTCCAACCCGAAAATTCCTCATTTTCTAAGCCAACACATTCAAAAACCTTCTACACCATCTTCCGGCTTTGGACGCTCGTCCGATGGCTGTTTGGATCCGGTGACTTATAGGTGGATATGTGGCTATTGTTCTTTGGCTTGACAGCCTTGACTATATTTCATCATTCAACTTTGCACACTTCCCCAAGTTTGTTATTGGCTCTTTCTGTCTTTACTGGTACCTGGATGGCAACACTTGTCGGAAGGGTCTTGCGGTAGGACACAGTAATGCGGTGGAACATGGTGCTGCACTACGATATGGTATGCAGTTTTTTATTTTCATTTTACATTCTCTTGAGAAGGTTTATGCAATGATGGTAATATGGATATGGAAGCAAACAGACCCCAAGCATGCATGTAACGTCATTCGTTGAATGCAATTTACAACATCTGGGTTGACTCTGCTTCCAGTTGGGGTTTTTCATTGGTAAAGATTGATACATATATATCTTCTGGGCTGCAAAGGAATGCAAATAAGTTCTTTGCTTTTAATATCTGTGGGAAATCGGAGTTTTCTTTTTTTAAATTTGGCATCGAAGATCATGGTCCGTGAGTGATGAAATAGTTACGGAGGAATGAATCTTAATCGGGTCTATAAACAAACATGTCTTTTTTTTTTTTAAGAAAGAAAAAGAGACTTTACCATGACCAATTGCAGCAAAGTTTTTAATAACTTATTGACAAAAAGCTAGACATGACAGAGCGATGAATGGACGTTGGGTTGGCGGCGAGGGGTGAATGGAGCCAGCGAAGGAGCAAGATGGCCTGATGATCATTGCGAAAGCCCGCCGGCCTGATTTGGCCAAGTAAGCGAGGGGACTGCGATCCATGTGAAGGGCTCCCAACACATGACATCAACGCCGTGTGTGTTGGACCCTCCTAATTACGAGTATATTCTATTAGCAGGTCGCCCGACTTGCTCTCCACCATGGCGTCCGCACTCAATAATGTCAACGGCCACGGACGACCCAGCAACGTCAAACACCCCTCCGCACCTTCACTCATGATGAACAGCCACTTTGCTGGCGTGGGCGAGTCTCCCACCAGGGAGCAGTATGAACACGGCATCCAGGTTATTGACGAGGACAAGGAGTTCAAGTATGCACTTCTCCCCCCTCACCGCAGCCTTCTTTCCCTCGTACGCAGCCTGTAGCTAACAGTCCGACCCGCTCCGCAGTGCCAATCTGTCCGCATATCTCAATGTCGAGAAAGTTATACCCGCCGGTTTCAACTACCACCTCATATCCGTCTTCGGGTCCCAGTCGACGGGAAAATCGACCCTCCTCAACTACCTCTTCAGGACCCAGTTTGGTGTCATGTCCGAGCAAGAACGACGTCAGACAACGAAGGGAATATGGATGAGCAAGAACAAGCGGGGTCCCGAAGAGGCCAAAGCCATGGCCGATAATATACTGGTTATGGATGTGGAGGGTACAGACGGTCGTGAACGTGGAGAAGACCAAGACTTCGAAAGGAAGAGCGCTCTGTTTGCACTAGCTACCAGTGAGGTGCTCATTATCAACATTTGGGAACATCAAGTCGGTCTTTACCAGGGGGCAAATATGGGTCTGCTCAAGACTGTGTTCGAAGTCAACCTGCAGCTCTTTATTAAAGATAGCAAGTAAGTATCTCGAAATACGGAGCAAGAGACATACTGACATTTTCAGGACTATTCCCAAGTCTCTTTTATTCTTCGTCATCCGAGACCATCTCGGCGTCACACCCCTAGCAAACTTGCGGAACACACTCCTACAAGATTTGTCGCGGATATGGTCTACACTTTCAAAACCTCAAGGGTTAGAAAACTCAAAGATCGAAGATTACTTTGACTTTGCATTTGTTGCTTTACCGCATAAGATATTGCAACCTGAGAAATTTGAAGCAGAAGTCGAGAAGTTAAGCCAACGGTTCAGAGAAGGCTATAATGACCCTAAGACCACCGGACTATTGGATGAGGAGTCTCTTCCCGTTTTTCTCCCTCAATACCATCGTAGGATCCCGGCGGACGGGTTTTCGGTATACGCCGAGGGTATTTGGGACCAAATTGTACATAATAAGGACCTGGACCTTCCAACGCAACAGGAGTTGCTCGCACAGTTCCGATGTGACGAGATCTCGCGAGAAGTGCTAGTTGCCTTCGACGAGACGATCGCCCCGCTGGAAGAGAAGCAAGCTGAAGACGCTAGATTGGGTAAACCCTCTGTTTTACCTGACCTGGGTGTTGCTATGAACTCTGCACGGAAAAGAGTATTGGAGGACTTTACCCAAAACGCAAGCCGATATCACAAAGGAGTTTATACTCGTAAGAAGGCAGAGTTAGAGGGCAAGGTGGACACACGATTGAAACTTTTGTTTCAAAAGCAGCTCAACGCGGCACACAAATCCGGTGTGGATACATTCTCCAACGCAGTCAGTGCTGCTGTTAAGGATGGACAGAAGAAGGGTAACAGCTACGATTTCGCACAAATCGTCGAGTCTGAAAAAGAGAAGGCCTTGGTGAAGTTCGAGTCTGAAGCACAAGCTGTCGTGGTTGAGGGCGCAGCATGGAGCTCTTACCAACACGAGTTGAAGTTGTACCGAAAAGACTTGGAAGAGGTCTCTTCAAGGTTACGCAAGGAGGAAATGCGTCGCCTTGCTACAAGAGTTGAACGATGGGTCCGATCACGACTAGACGAATCTGTTGGATTGGAGTTCAACAAGATTGGTACTGGCCGCGGTGGCTCGGGAGCCCCTGAGCACGGCGAGAGACCTGCATCCGAGAAGGACCTCTGGGATCGGGTTTGGACAATTTTTACAGAGACCGTGCAAGATGCTGAACGGAGATTCACGGATCGTGCACAAAGCTTTGATGCAAGCCCAGAGGAAGTCGAGGTTGGGCTGTGGAGGTTGCGGAGAAAGTCATGGAGTGTCCTCCGCGCCAAGATTGACGAAGAGGTTATGGAGGGGAACATTCTACTCAAGTTACGAGAGAAGTACGTCTTTGGCCCGTAAAAATTGATGTGGCTGAACTAACATTTTCTCCAGCTTCGAAGACAAATTCCGGTACGACGAACACGGTGTACCGAGAATATGGCGCCCCACCGATGATATCGAGGGCATCTACACCAAGGCTCGAGAGTCAACCATTACTCTCATTCCTCTGCTCTCCCGCTTTAAACTATCCAAGACATCATCACCCCCTCCATTAGATGCATGGGTTGGCAGTGCACCTCAATCGGTCTCTCCAGCAGATGAAGAAGACCTTGCACCTATTGGTGGTGTAGACGAGGATGAGGGCAAGAGTCTCGAAGAAGAAATGACAGTACTCAGTGATGCCAAGCAGCAGGATCTTCTTGTACGTTTCAAGAAGACTGCGGACGGAGTGTACGTCGAGGCCAAACGTAGCGCAATCGGTGGAATGACTCAAGTTCCATTGTACTTCTATGGCTTACTCCTTGCCCTTGGATGGAACGAAATCGTTGCAGGTAAGTTTCTTGGTTTTCGCACTCTTTCAAAACAGCTCACTGACCCAACTTTCAGTTCTCCGTAACCCACTCTACTTCATCTTCCTCATCCTTTTAGGCATCGGCGCCTACGTCACCTACACATTGAATCTTTGGGGTCCTATGGCGCGTATGGCCAATGCTGCCTCAGCTCAAGCCCTCGATATCGGCAAGGAGCGCTTGAGGGATTTCCTTGAGTCCTCCGACACCGGAAGACAGGCGATGGCTATGTCCGGACGTAACAACACCCGTGACTCTGATGGAATCAGCATGGACACCCTTAATGGTGATGGAAAGAAGAAACGCGCCGATGACGACATTGATGATATCTGATTTACGGGCTTCGGCTTTGTCCATATGAATATGAGGGATTACGAATATGACTATGACTCATGGCATCACGGCATAGCATGCATGCATCCATGGTAGTAGGGTTGCCACATTTTGGGACCTCTTTGATGATGACGATGATCCCTTTAGATGGGTCTGTCTGGCTTTGGATTTATGTCATGCCACCATCCGTCTTCTCATCCTCATTGTTTGCACTTGCTGCTAGTCTTCTTTTTTTGTATCCTTAGAGGGTTGTTGTGGTTTGTGTGGTTTGAATGATTTGCCCTTGGGCAATGAAGTCTCTTTGTAGAAGTGTAGAAGCTTTCTGTCTCTCTTCTCTGTGCTGTGTGCTGCGTGTGTGCAGTTCGCTGCGGTTGTTGCTATTGTTTTTGCATGGAAATGAAAAATTCAAGAGTGGTTTTTATGCTTATTGCTTAGGCAACGCAAACTTAACGTTTTATGATTGATTGATAGATAGAAAAGAAATGGATTATGTGTACATGAAAGAAAATTTTAATTAAACTACATGGGAGGGTTTTTGATATCTAACTAACTAGCTAGGTAAGAAAGAAAAGGAATATATCTAACGTATAAGACAACGTCGCTTGAAAAGTGAATTGGATTACAATGGTTTTAGTCAACGCCTTTTACTTAATCACTTCTACAATTTCCAATTTTCTTGACTTTTCCTTTCCTTTCCGTTAATCCCCTTGATGGTGAAACATAACCCAAATATCCATTTATCCATCTATTCCCAACCCATCCATTCACATGTCCCTAATAACCTATTACCAATCTACCAAATTCCCCGGCTAAGTCCACCCAAACACCTCCGCAACACTCAAAAAGCTAACTCTCGCCCCCGTCAACGCGACAAAAACGCCCACAACATCCACAGCGACCAACACCAACGCACCCATCATGAACCTCGGACTAAAAATCCGATAAAGCATGAGATGTCTCCTCAAATGACCCGCCCACATCGTAGTCGCCAGGTTGACCGTCGCATAGAACAGGATGTGCGTTGCAAGGGCTTTGACGACGTCGCCGAGGAGTCCCTTTTTCTTAGGAGGTTGTTTCCACAATACGATAGCGGGGACGGCGATGACGCAGAGGATTTGCGCGCCGAAGGTGTTGAGGGTGACGAGGAGGGGGGCGTAGGGGTATTTGACTGTGCGGAGGGGGATGAAGGCGCTTTCCCATTGGATGGAGGAGAGGGTGGCTTGGTGGCCTGTTTTGAAGAAGTGGAAAGAGCCTAGGAGGGCGAGGATGGTGGGGCCGATGGCTGTGCTGGATAGTTTGTTTGTGTCGATTACTTCGAGGAGGGAGAAGATTTGCCAGGCGCAGAGGCCGATTGCTCCGGCGCCCATGGGCTTTTGTACGAGGAAGATGCCTAGGAGCCAGACGGTTATGAGGAGGGCGTAGCGTGAGCCGTGGACGTTGGCGTAGCCTAGAATCGTGATGCGTGAGGAGCCGCTGTCAGTCATGATTTGACGGGTTGGGTCGGCAGGGTCTTGGGCTGCGGTGTTGGTTTCGATGTTGAGGAGGGGTTTAGACCATGCGTAGAGGACATAGCCGGCGGCGAAGGCGATGCCGAGTACGATTTGTGCGATGACGACCTTGGTCGTTTTGAGCACTTCGTTGTAGCCTTGAAACCAGTCGCCATCGTCAGCGGCATCTGTGAGCCAGTATGCTGCGCTGAGGAACATGCCGAAGCGGAGGGCGAAGTCGATCCAGACGACGGCGGTTCCGTGGTATGATTTCGTTCCCTTAAAGTAGGTGCGAATGAGTTCCGGGAGAAGCAAGGCGAGTAGGAATGGGATGCCGAGTTGCCAGGGCGCAGAGGTGGATGATGTTGTCGAGGCGTAGTATGTGGATTTGCAGTATGGCATTTGTTCCTCGCGACAAAGACGTGAAAGAGATGCAACTCGACCAAGCACAATGAAGAGGATAGAATGGTAAATGCCCAGTGTCCGGTCTACAACGTTTGGTTGGCGGAAGGAGGAAATAAAAGTTAGGACACCAAAGGTAGAAAGGAAAAACAAGAGGATCTCATCTTCCCAGATAGTGAAAGAGTTGGCCGCAAATCCAATGGATAGAAGGAGAGTGAAGACGACACAGGTCCAACCCCATATGGTGTTGGGGAGGGGCAAGGAAAGCCTATGACGTATGTACCAGAAGGCAGATCCAATGCCAGCTACACTTCCCATAGCGGTGCAGTATATAACGCTATGTTCCAGCGGGAATGAAAGGTTTGAGTATGCGAGGGCGCCACCTAACCCAGTACCCAGAGCGGTCCCTATCAAACCTCGGATAAGAAGGGCAGGTGTCAGTTCCGGCCTATCACCATCTAGCCCGCGGGCATACATTGCCAGAACGACGAGGCTGGCCGCAAGTATCTGCACTCCATGAAGCATTCTAGGAATATCGAATCTTGCCCAAAGGTCGCGGCAGATACTGAGTGTCTCTTTTTGATACGCAGAGAACGCAAGGTATGTTTTCTTCCATTCTTCTGTGCTGAGCTTCTTTAAACCCTTCAATGAGTCCCAATCGTCATTTGCAGTCTTCCAAAGAGACAGCGAGCTAGCCCGGGTGCTTTCATCAAGCCCTCTTGCAAGCGCGTATTCATGTTGATAGCGGTGAATTTGGGCAGCAGTCAGTCGATTGACGGTGGCCAAATTATCAAAGTCATGACCCTTAGCCCCGATGAATGCTTCTTCGATGGGGGCGCCTAAGTTGTTAAAAGGAATAGGCATGCCTAGGAGTAGTGACAGAGTAGGAACAAGGTCGATCTGAGCAACGGGCCTCTCCTTTGCAGTGGCTGGGGGAGCCGAGTATTCAGTCGATCTTCGGCCAAATAGACCCTTCTTTGAATACATCCAGAGTGCTGCTTGAATCTCATCGTCCGATTCGCCGCCGTGATCACCTTTAGCATCCATACCATGGTCTCCCATGACAACAAGTAAAGTCTTGTCATCGAGGGCTTCGATCATCTTTCGGAATATAGTATCCATCTGATTCAATTTTGCTGTCATAGCAGGGTGGTCAGGGCCGTATCGGTGTCCAGCATGGTCTACCCCCAGATAGTGTCCGAATATTACATCCCATTGACTTGAGTTTGACGGATGGAGAAGAGGGAAGATATGATCTGTGACACCGTTGTCAACAGTGTGGAGATCCCACACATTGAAAGAGTCGTAAGCGTGCGTGAGATTCGGCACAAAGTAATCCGGGAAAAGAGCATGCCACGTATCATCTCCTAGATGAACAATCCTCTTACTAGCATTCCGCAACTGAGCAACCAGGTTATCCTCGTCAATAGCCGTTCCCGCAAAGTTCGATCCAGCATCAACGAATGTAGGCAACGTGCCGGTTGTGAGACCTTTCAATCGCTGAAGAGTTGTAGTCGGAGGGTCGGCAATAAACGGGAGGAGGAAGGCATTATTCGGGTTCTGAACAGCCGTTTCGTAGAGTACGGGTATAGCGTTATGAAAATGATGGGGCTGTTCGTCGTTCGCCGTAGGTTGAAAGGGGACAGTGAAATCGTAGCGGAGAGCATCCACGATAATTACGACCGCCTTTTCGAAGCTCCTAGGATACCAGCAGCCGCTTTCCGCTTGTCCGGCTTTGTAGGAGTTGGTGAGCTCGACAGGAGGTACGGAGCAGTCGGAGGCCTGCTCTAATACCAGTCTGGTAAGGAGAAAGCCACTCGTAAAAAGATAGATGCCCAGGACGTGAAGGACTCTGGGTTTGTATCAGCGACAATGGGTCTGAAGAGTATGATTATGGCAGCAACTGTACAGGATCCACGTAAAGAAAGCCACCAATATGCCATGCGAGGCCTTGAAGTGCACCTCTCCCCTCTTGTTGGCCTCCTGCGCGTCTTTCGTTCTGTCCCTCAAACCCTGTGCTTCCTCCCTCTCTTTGTCAGCCTTGGCCTTTGCGAAGGCGGCTGCAATGCCTTCATATGATGGCAAAGGCTCGCCATTATCCATTGAAGCTAGATTTTTCCCAACCAAGCATTGACAGTGTCAATGTTTTGCGTAGAACGATCCTCCGACGTGCTGTCCAGAAAGCTCGCCGGACCGGAAAAGGGTTTATGCGGGGTAATTCCCCTATTGGATGGTTCGAGGGAGGGTCTTCCAAAAACGTTTGGATTTTCATGCACATCAACTTGCTAACTTCACTTCCACTTCAAATTTCTGTAACAAAGGAGCGTGTTTATTTTTTTATATACAAAACCAACCCAGAAAGTCTATCAGAAACCCGGAGTCCAGCGTGAAGAAGGTCCAACTCCAATCTCTCCACGCATCTGAAACGCCTTTTCCTTCCATCCTGACGTACGGAGGATTCGTTGTCCCAGCCGTGAGTTTCCAAAGTAAAGGGTCTTGTATTGATCTCTCTGCATGTCCGACTGATCGCGGACGAGCTAGAGTTATGTATCATACATTAAGAATAGAAGCTATATAAAAGGTAATAACCTTGATGGGTAGATCTGGTGGGCCTGAGCTGAGGCTGAAACTAGTCTCAGATCTGCCCGAGAATATACAAAAGGGGCCAAAGCCATTTGCCAGCACCGAGTATGCGAAAGTTACCGATCGAACTAAAGCAGTGGGCGAGAAACAAAGTATGCCAAAATAGCAATCAAGGGGGATAGGGACAAGTCGTCATAAGAGATGGGTAATCGGAGTCATAGCCAAACGGCTTTGGGAGAGAAAACTGTTAGGAAAGGTGCCAGTGGTCCGGGGCTGGCAATTGTCGATGATTCGATCGCAGGTTTAATTTGCGGTTTGCGAGGGCCGCTGGATTTAAGAGTATTCCTTCTCTTTCAAACCTCCAATGCGTTCTAGGTCTAGAGATTGGAATCGGTCGGTGGAATCACGTTCATAAGGAGGGAGATCCTCTGGCAGAGGCTCCATTCCGACGCTATGCTCCCCTACTCGAACAACCACAACTCTTCCTGATTGCTTCTTTCCGGATTCGTCGACCTCTTCGGGGAACGTGATACGGATCTCGGGGATGGGACTTGGCGGTGGGCTATCGGAACTGGCAATAAAAGCTTGCTTCTCCTGGTAGACATGTACGGACTCGGGTCGATTGGCAGTTATTGTGAGGCGATGCGAGGATCTTTTCTCGTTGTACATGGGAAGGTCGGACTGCTGCTGTTTCCTTACTTTTCGGGTACGGCGGAGGAAAAGCAGGCCACCCACGAGACACAGGCCAACAATGACAAGCACGAGCAGCGAAATCAGCAAGTTGACCATGGTAGAGTTGAGCGGAGCATCGTTGGAGTCGCGTACGACGAGTTTTCGGACGGTATCCATTTGATATGATGGGTGTTTAGGATTTGGTGATTTAGATCGTGATAGGGCGTATAGTAAGTGGTGTTTAATATTGGGTGATGATTGATTGTGTACTTTGGGGATTTGAGGACCTGGGGATTTGGAATTAAGGATAGGCTATTGGCATCGGTCAGTATGATGCGGCGATCAAGGGCAGTGACGATGCAGCGCAGTTCTGGTATGAGGGCTAAACCCCGGCGGAATGCTGGTGGGAGCAAAGGGAGCTCACCTTTGTCGTAAAACGCAGGAACAAGGGACGTTGCGCGACAAATCAAAGAAGGAGTGGATGCAGACAGCTGAAAGAGTGAAGCCGTGACTGCGAGCAAAACGAAGGGCAGGACGTGAGGAGTGCGGAGGGGTGGAGAGGAGGGCAGAGGAGAGGTAAGGTGAAGGGTGAAGCAGGTGGACTGGAGGTGAGCAGGACGGGGGCCTTTGTATTGATGGCCGTGCACCATGTCGTTAGACTCGCTCGGAAATGAAGAGCAGGCTGAGCTCCAACCAGCAGCGAGTCTAAGCGCTGTCGACGAGGGGAAATCCTGTGATTCGCCGAGCGCGCGTTGCAGGGAACATTGCTGGAATTGCTGGAAGCCTTTCTATTTTCTGCCCTGGCGAGTGCTCTCGTGACGCCTGATCCACGGTAAACGAACAGCAAACGAGCGCGACGATGCGCGACGATGCTGCTTCTGTGCCTAGCCATGGGGTAAACGGGCTGCACCACACTGGCTGCGGCGATGTTGCACAGGTACATGCTACTCCGTACTTATCATCGGTATGGGCGGGCTTGCGCAACCATCACGATACGAGCAGTGCCTAGAAAGGGCCAGAGAGAGCCGGCGCCAGAAGCACTCCTCTTGTTGATTCTTGTTCTGGCTCTAGGTTTCGACTGAGCCCGCGAGGTCGACCTGCGAACCCCAGCAGGGGAGCGGGCTAAGCCGGACTGGGCCTAATCAGGCAAAATGTACAAAGGAGCCCTGGAGCTGCGAGGCTTGAACTTCGCGCCCACGCTGCATTTGGCGAACCTCCTTGGGATGGATAAACATCCTCAATTTATACCCCGGCGTGCAGTCTTCGCTTGCTTTAAGCTTATTTGCGGTGAGGCATTCTGCGTTTCGCCAGAGAGAGACGTCACTGCAAAACCACCCTCGATCCTCGCCTTCGCTGAGACGGACGGCGCACTAAAAGTCCCTGCGCCATTGCCATGCCCCGTTCCTGGGGGCATACGCCTCACTTCCTGCTGCTTCCTGCTCTTAACAAAACTCTGTTATGTCTCGTTGAAATCGAGCAAACCGGGGGCGTCGACCTCGTTACCGAAGAACATGAGTGCGCGCGCCTGTGCTGCTGTTAGACCTTCGATCGAAATCCGTAAACGATAGGGAGAGTCGCAAGGATCTGCTCGAAAAAAGCACTGAGCGCTAAATGACCTCAATATTTCAGAAATAGGTGGATACTTATATGTGGATATCTTACGCGGTGCCTAGATTTGCTGACTATCGACTCAACACAACGGACCGTGTTTCTCATCTGAAGCGCAAAACCACCAGCTTCCCTCACCACGATCCAAGGAACCTCGAATCTTTGTCGTTCGCCCTCCCCCCTCCATCTCCTGCAGGTTGAGTCCATGAACCAAGCCAAGTCCAGGCAATGCTTTATGAGTCCCATTGCTAGAATCAGCTAACAAAGTGAAACTACAATATACGTTGGAGGGAGGCATCCTTCGCCGAGTCTGGTTTGAGGATGAGAGACATACATGGCATGAGCTCCTCTTAAAATAGATGATGACACATTGATCCTATGCATCATTACGACATGTTCGATCCAGGACAGATATAGGGCAGAGGTTGAAGGAACGTGTTCTTGTGCCTGGTTCATGATAATATCCAACACTGCGTAATGCCCTGGATATCATGGTTCCAACAGACACATTTTCTCTTCGTGACAGAATAGTACCTAAAGTATGGTCAAAGATCACCAAGACCCGGTTAGGCGCTTCTCCAGGACAGGGTACAATTCGGTAATATCTCAGACAGAGGTCATTGAGGCAACCAACCATAATTCCACGAAAAGATAGAGCGTGTTCTGTGACCCTTCTATATTCCTTGCAATTAATCGAAGGCGTCCGATTTGGGTCAAAAAGACACTAGGATACGATTCAAAGGGTACATCTTCGAGGAGTCTGCATGCTAACGAACTAATTCAAAGTGACATCAAACTCAATCCGTACTCAAGAAGAGAAGGTATCCTAACGTGTCCAACGGTCATGTGATCCCAACGCAGGTATCTATAGTGCGCACAAAGGAAGATGAAACTCTAAATGGCGTACAGGGTTCGTCATTCTGGCATCGTGTGTAACGGCACCGGTTCAATCCGATGGAAGGGCGGTGTACATAGCACAAGCTCAAGAGACGTTTCTTTGGCGCTCTTGCGGTTGAGGATGTGATATCTCGGGTTGGTTGTGTGGAGACGCGAGGTGGTGGATGTCACGCCGACGCCTCTTCAGTTTGCTGGCCCAGCATGCCAGCGCAGCACGACTGGGCACAGGATGGGATGCGTCGCGCGTACCAGGATTCCCCTCTTGTGTGCGTAAGATCGACCTCGCCACTGCTGGCTCAGAGGATCGTATGGCAGCATATATGCGGTCCGAGGACGTTGCATGATAGACTACTCTCATTGCACCAAGTGTCGTCTTGATTGCCGCAGTGGTCGTTCATATCAGGCGGATGAGCAAGCACTGGACTGTTGAGAGCAGATTCGAACACGCTTGCAGCTGCCGATGGCAAACACGGCTATAAAGTCCTTCGTTCAAATGTGGCTTAACAGAACTGCAGGTCGCCGCCCTACATGCGGATGGAGAGGACCAGAAGGTGACAGAAAGCTCGTCTATGCACCCGAAGGAGTTGACGTAAACGAAGACCAGAATTTCCACTATATTGAAGGAGAAGGGAAGGCTGGACGCGTGACTAGAAAAGACAGAGACGACGATAGATAGAGCTGGGGAACGGAGAAGAGAAGTGTACACGGTAGGGAATGAGTCGCGGTGCCGGGTAGATGAGCATCCACCCGAAATCGCATGGCCGAAGTTGAATAGCGTGCAACTTGTGAAACAAGGACTTGGGAGTATAAGACAGCTTTGCCGCGTGAAATAATGCAACGCCAGGGGCACTGCTCAGCGATGCGTCTCTACCACTGTCTCACTCTTCTTTCGTCAATCTCCCATTGCCCATCGTGACTTTGCGCCAACAGCGGGCGTGTTGTTGTAGTTGCTATCCTTGGTACAGCAAGCCCGGCGGGTCACAGAGTGGCCAAGACGAGGCCGTCGATACACGGCGTAGCCGCAAAGTGCAGTCCTCAACCATCACGATCGTCGTCACCAGGGCTTAATACATCAAGACTGGCCCCTCGTCCCGTGGCTGCAGGCAGAAAGGCAAACACGCACAGAGAGGGAGAGAGATCTGGAAGGCCGTTGAAGTTGGATTTTAGCTGCGGGCTAAGAGAGAGGGCCCGGTTTTAGCACCCACGCCGGTCGCTTCAATTGCCCGTCCCCAAACCCCAAACTTGTCGATCTCAAACCGGGCCAGGGCGTCGGGGTGGCTTCTTGTCAGAAACGCAGCATCAGCACCACCACACACGACATCCTCACTCTCCACCTTCCACCAACCCTCCTCCCACTGAACCCGCTCCTCTTCTTCCCCTACCAGCTCCCACCGCCGCCGCGCTCCTCCTCCCGTCTCCTGCTACTACTTCCAATCCTCGTGCGCTGGAGCGGCAGCCCTCCTCAGTCGCCGTCCCGCCTGCTCGTCCCTCGCACCATTCCGCAATTATCCAGGCTGCCTCCCTTGCTTCCAGATTTCTCCTCGACTTCTCCTTGGGGCTCAATCACACACTGATGCGTTCCCCGATCCTCGCGCGACCGTCCCGCTTCGAGATTAGCATGCACAGTGGTTAAAGAAACCTCAAATTACACACATTCAAGGGGTGCGCCTTACCTCGATCCCAGATATCAAGCTCGCTTCTGCCACCGACCTGGCCGACGCTCCTCCCTCCTTCTCTCTCCTCCATTCCGCCTGTAGTATATCCTTCCGTATTCACTGCGGCTTCTCTCGCCGTCTCTATACCCTCTGGTGAGTCTCTCCCTGTAAGGCTGTCTTGACCGGAGCTCATTCCGCTGCCTGACGTCGATTGCTGACGCCTATCGCATCTCAGCTCCGAGTCCATACATAACTACTCTCAATCACATCAGCCTTACCCGCTCTATCATTCGCTCTCAAACCCTACAAACCAGCGCGATCTCCTCTGCACATTCTAAAACTCTGTCTCGGCGCCGTACATGCAGGCTGAGACCGGTGGTCGAAATATGGTCATCATGTCTAATACGGTGGGTTCCAGACATCCCCTTTGCTATTTGGCCGTCATCTAACCACTAAGCCCCAGAACCGATCTCGAATACCCGATTATGGTGGGGTTCCAGTCGATGGTGGGGAGAACGGCCAGTCGACCCACCCAACTTTAGGGCAGAGCTTTGGTAACACCACCACCACCGGTTGGGGAGGGAGCATATGGAATAACAATAAACCCATTGGCTCGACTTTGACATCCGCGAGACGAGACGCTTCAAGATCGCGGGGTAGGACACCTGCGGCCCCCCACTTCATGTAGACTGGAATGGCTAACTCTTTTCACTAGAAAACGGAGCGTTCATGAATACCCCTTCCGACATGATCGAAGGGAAGACGGGCTCTGGGTCTCTTGTGGCTTCCTCTGAATCTGACTGGGCCACCCACCCCAGTGGTTGGGGCATGCCCGACGCCAACAGCTCACGAGTCTCCCATCAACGGGGCTCTGGTGTCTCTCCCGGTCCCGGTGGTCGAAAACACAGCATCGTTCAACCACCACCCTCTCAGCCGTACATCGACACAAGCTCCGCCCCCTATTTTCCTATCTCAAGAGGCGCTGCAATAGGACAAGACACTATCCCAAAGCCTCCAAAGACTATACTTGATCCAACGATTAGGAACTTTTCCTCGTCTCGCCAAGTTGAACCCGCATCAAACGGATTTGCTTCGTTTGGCCGCTATGGAGAATCAGATGTGCTTCCACAGCGTGTTGAACCCTCAGCAGGATCTTGGACAGATGGTGGCTCCCTCCATTCACCTAACGATGACCGTCGGAGCGTTGAATATTTCGGCCCATCTAGTGCGACCCCTTCTCATAGTGGCAGTCTTCCTCCTTCACGACATGGCGCTGAATCTGCACAATTCCCTCAGAACACTGAAGCCCTTGCTAGATTTGCGCCGTCACGTGGTCATAATCCGTCTTTCTCTCAGGCCAACGGTAGATCCTATCAAGAACGAAGCGGCTCGATTCAAAGCGATTCTTATTCCATGTTAGGACGACTAAGCATCGATCACGATCGCGATACAGGCTTAATGTCACATAAACCATCCGTGAGCATGAATGGAGTCCCTCCACAATTTGCGCCTTCCACGACAGATTCAGCGTATTCTCGAGACGCCCTTGCGGAGCTCCCAAATAACCTCGTACGCTCAGAGGATTCACCATTTGCTAGCGCAGGGGCCTTTACTCCGGCCGATAATTATATCCCCAGTGACCCATCTGTCCAACAATTGCGCAACTTCCAATTCAATAGTCGGAGTGCTCCTAACGGTACCGGCGTTCGTCAAAGCCCATATTACTCGAATGCGCATACTCCACCCGTAATGGACCATTTATATCCATCCAAGGTAGATGCTCAACTTGTGGATAGAAAACTCCGGGGCATTCAGATGCAACAAGAACAGCAGAATTTCATTCACTCGTCACAGAACTTCCAACCTCAGCATTTTCAGCTAATGGCTGCGAACCATTACAGAACCCCTTTCAACAGCTACCCATACAATATTACCAATGGCATGCATGTCCCAGGTTTGCAACCTAATTTACCAACGTCGGCCCTGTCAGGTATGATTGAAGCGCCGCTAGGACCACGTGACCCGCGTGACGCCGACAATGGTGAGGGCCTTCGAAGTAAATGTTTGACGGAATTTAAAGCCAACAGCAAGACAACCAAGCGATACGAGCTCAAGGCAAGACTACTCGTTAAGTTTTAATGTCCCAATTTACTAATTCGCTGCTAGGATATATATGATCATATTGTAGAATTCAGCGGAGATCAACATGGCTCTCGTTTCATCCAACAAAAGCTGGAGACTGCAAACAGCGACGAGAAGGATCGTGTATTCAAAGAGCTACAATCGGAGTCCTTGCAATTGATGCAAGATGTCTTTGGAAACTATGTCATCCAAAAATTCTTCGAGCATGGCGACCAGAACCAGAAAAGGATACTCGCAAATAGGATGAAGGGACATATTTTTAATCTCTCACTACAAATGTATGGATGCAGAGTAGTACAAAAGGTACATATAAATGACCTCCATCATAATGATCCCCACTAATACCTGTTAGGCCCTAGAACACATTTTGACGGATCAACAAGCCGCATTAGTCAAAGAACTCGAGAAGGACGTATTGAAATGTGTAAAGGATCAAAATGGCAATCATGTCATCCAAAAAGCGATTGAACGTGTACCTGCAGAACACATACCGTTCATCATCCAAGCCTTCCGAGGTAATGTAGGAGCCCTCGCCATGCATCCCTACGGTTGCCGGGTCATCCAACGTATGCTCGAACATTGCGAAGAACCGTCGCGCACCTTCATTCTCCAAGAGCTGCACAACGAAGGGTCGAAGCTCATATCAGATCAATACGGGAATTATGTCACACAGCATGTCATTGAACATGGTGACCCCGAAGACCGCGCCAAGATTATTGACCTAGTCAAGGCCTCACTTTTGCAATTTTCAAAGCATAAATTCGCAAGTAACGTTGTGGAAAAGTGCTTAGTCTATGGAAATGATCAACAGCGCCGTGAGATGATGCTAAAGGTGATTGAGAGACCACTGAACGGCGAATCCAACCTGTTGTTGCTCATCAAAGATGGTTTTGGCAATTACGTTATCCGTAAGTAGTAATCATGCCATGTCGTTTGTTTCCATATTAACCTAGTCCTACAGAAAAGTTATTGGATACGCTGTCTGCCAAAGATTATCTCGAGTTCGTCGATGCTCTACAACCAGAAATGACCAAGGCCAAGAAGGTCATGTCAGGGAAACAAATCGTATCTGTAAGCTGAATTGTATACTACTGCGCTATTTGTTATGATTCTAATGTTTTATAGGTCGAGAAGAAGATGCATAGATTTGAATTGGAAAGGTCCGACAGCGCACACCCGAATCCAACGCAACGCAACTCTATCAGCCCCACGACCTTATCTCCAACCGTATCACCAGCGGCAACTCCTCACCCCAAAGATGCACAAAGTCCTCGAAGCACATCCGCAACCGTTGTTGATGAAACTGTACACGAACCCACCGCAATTAATAACCAGTATTCTTCCCATGCGTTGCCATAACACACCATCCGTAGATACTACCATTTCTACACTGTTTTCACGATACACATTACGTCCTCTGTGGGAATAAGCATGGTGATTGGAACATAGAGACTCGATGTTTTATTCATTCCCGTTCGGCGTGTGTCAAACGTTTACACTACAAACTACATTTCTTGTTTTATACCTTACAATAAGTTCTTCCAGTCCATTGTCTTAACCTCACTTTCTTTCGTTTCAAACAGGATATTGTGCTATGAAAGAAAGAAGCGTGTGGAGTATGGAACGGCGAATAAGGAGTTCATCTTCTTCTGCACTTGGGGGGTTGTCTCTTCATGAATTGCACAAGAGAGTGACGACAAAAAAAAGTGGGGTTTTCGATCTGATTTCTTATCATGTAGGGAAAGGAGTATGAATTTCGGGGGTTAAGGAGAAATCACATGGATGGCTTTTGAGCTTTCTTCTTTTCTTACCTTTTTTCCCTTCTTTTCTATTCTTTTTTCTAATTGATCCGAAATGCAGATCATTGCGGTTTTTTATTTATGCTTCTGTGTTATTTGATTTTTTTGATTTACTTTTACCTTTATTTTTTGGGGATTTAAACTTTTTGTTTTGTATTAGAAATATTACTTATACTTCTTCTACCATGAGAGGATAGGCACAAATGGAAACATGGATGGATGGTTTTATTGGCTTTTATTGGCTTTTTTATAATTTTAGTTTTTTTATGGATTTTGGATTGGGGTCGTTGCGATGCGTGCGTGCGTGCGTGCGTGCGGGTTGGCGTGGGGAACGGTGAATGGGGAATGGGTCGGTATGGGTTGAGGAGTTATGAGTGTATGGCGTAGTGGGTTACGGCATATTTCTTGTATCGCATGCCCATATATTTAGCTAGCCTTTTTTTTAGATTGTGGTTTATAATGATATGAATGTGGTTTGTAGTTGGTTTTTGTGTGGTATGTGTGATTTTGGTGATTGTGTGATGTGGTTTTGTGAAACGTTTCATGGTGTATTTTGGCGTGAGACATGAGGGAGGGTTGGGAATTGATGTTGGATTTATGGCATTTTGATAGAGTGAGTTGTCCTAGTGGTTTAGATGGTTATGGATACATGGTAAGGATATCATTTCGGTGGATATAAAGTGAGTATCCATCCTACCATTACTATCAGAGAAGATTCAGTGAAGACAATTAAATTAAGGGATATAGAATTTTAGCTAAATATTTCTCATATCTACGTAATGTCGTTGTTGTTTCGATACATAGATATTCATCACTAAGTGGTAATATATTCCTAAGCCAGCTCTAAACAATTAACAGGTCAGGTCAGATTTTAAGGACCATACATCTCCTCCTTCCCTTCCTCAAAGAACATCATCTACATGTTATCAACCCAATCTACTCACTCATCATACAAACCCATAACTCCCCCCC
>AJFL01002342.1:0-46473 GCA_000467735.1 Rhytidhysteron rufulum CBS 306.38
GTCACGCTTTGCTTTCTTGGATTCGTCATCAACAGCAATTTTGCCAATGCCGTAAGTGGTAGGAATGTATAGGTTTTCCTCCCGCTTTGCTTTTTTCGATTCGTCGTCGACAGCAATTTTACCAATTCCGTAAGTGGTAGGAATATATAAGTTCTCCTCCCGCTTTTCCTATTGCCAGTCAGAAGTCGAAGTCACAACATCTCAAAACTGCAACCTACTTCAATGGGAAGCGCAGCGGCCAACGAAGTGGCAGTGGCGATACAAAGGAGGACGTTGGCTAGGTACATGTTGAAAACGAGAAGGGTGGCGTTCGGGTTGAATTTGATCACGGTTGGATGGTAGAGATGGGGAAAGCTGTGTTGAAAAATCCGAATCGCTCAGGGACAGGCCACCATTTATCTTGCACCAGACCCAGGTATCTGGATGAGCACATCCACAACTGATGATGAGTTGTGAACGTCACTTCAGATAGACCGGCTATTATCCTGTTGCCCAGGCCCCAGGATCCTAATCCATTGAGCGAATTTCACAACACTGACCCTTGATGTTAAATATTTACACAGTACACTATCTACAGTCTCCCCCCTGTACAGATAGGACATCTCTGTTCGCTGACTAACTGGTAATTGTATGGATTTCACTTTCTACGCCTTTCGATTGGCTTCTTAACCTTGTCGTGCACAGCTGTCCCATCAGTACAGGGCGGGAAACTGCAACCGTACTGGTGATCTATAACTCTTTGGAGAAATACCTCGAAGCGACCTATCTCCCTTGCAACGGGCTATCCAAGTGTCCCGTGCTCGTAGGATTTGCCCAGATGTATAGATGCACAATGAGCGGTTCTCAGAGTTTATCGTTCCGGCTAGCATTTTATCTACCAAGTATCCCGAAGCCTACACATGGCTACTACAGGGCAGCTAACAGCGAAGCTAGAGCCCAAACTCATTCTACTATGTAATCTTGGTGAATATGGATAGTGCCAGAGTATTTCTTTTCTTTTCGCCACGAGGACCACACTACATATGTTGCTACAAGTTTATCTACTTCTATAGGTGGTTTAGAGCAAACATTCGAAACTCTACCCCGTATTCACAGAAGGATTCGAGACTAAACCAAGAAGACGACGCACTGGGCAATTGTACTAAATGGATCTCGGAGTCCGTGGGAGCTGGCTGAAGCTTGTGTGTATTAAGCTTACCTGCCAGTTGGGGACAAGTCAGCATTATCAGCACGATGCAATTGGCTAATTCCAATCACGCGCTATAATTGCCAAGCATCACACGCTGGTGAATACTCGATGTACTCGAAGGATTCCTGACTCGCGATAGAGTTCAAAGCCAAGACATCCTGCGCGTTTCTTGTTACATCCGACTGAAGCCGCCCCGGAAATCTTGCTTATCGAACTTGATATCAAAATGGTAAAGTCTACTACATAGAGTATGGCCTTCTACCTAACTAATTCTAGAAAAAGGATGCTAGAAGGTATGTAGCTAGGGCTTCATCATTGGCTCCACTTAATCTAATCGACAAGCTGAATCCTAAACGGAAGGAATAAAGGCAAATGATCCAAGGATCCTTTCAAGGCCAACTCTAATTTCTAGGAGAACTTGATTACACAAGCTTTGTTACAACACGATATTTGGCACTTACAGTAGCTGCCACCCTCGGATACCATTTTTAGAGGAGAAGTTAATTACACAGAGGTTGTTTTTTTCCACACAAGATTTGTCACCCAAATCTACAAAGGCACTGGCAACAATAGCCACCCTCATATACCCTTATAATACAAACAATGTAAAGCTCAACTCTAGATTTCGACAGCAACTTTGGACAATCCCGGAAACCAACACGCATCCACGCTGCTTGGACTTCCTTGTCAGGCACCATACCCATTAGATCCCCTAGACATCCACTATATCCCAGACGTCCACTATATTCCACAGCCTCACAAATACGACCTACGTCAGTAACTACCGTCTTGCGGTGGTCGTTTATTGGCTTAAGGACCTGGTATACCGAGATTCTTGGCTGCGGCGAAAGACACGCATTTTTCGCCCTCGATCTGGATCGCTCGAATAGAAATTAGTATAGCGCACATAGGTCCATCCTACTGTCGGCCCCCCTGTACGGATGGGACACTTCTGTGCGCGACCAGGGGCTGACTAACTAGTAATCTTGTATATGTCATCTTATGCACGTTTCTATTGGCCTCCCAAACCCTTGTTCGGCACAGAGCCCTCCTATCCGTACAGGGGGTCCGATTGTATCACTGCGCAACCTTCGGTCGCTTAAACAGAAGTTTGGAATGCCAGCCCATCTGGTTCCAAGGAAGTATTCTGCCAATCCCTTGCCATCTAGCCAAGATGCTTGTACCAGCCTAAAAAAGTCTAATCTGATGCGTTATATATCACTTCAAAAGCGGCATCCATATACATTAGAAACCAAGAAACGGCAGCATTGCATCTTATCAATTAGCCGTTTCTACAGCATGACCTCTTTAGCATGCACAGCATTTGCTATATCAAGAAGGAGATGAGGAGAACTTCATCCGCAGGATCCCAAAACTACAACGCCTTCACTTTCAGTCCTTAGTTCGAACTCTATCCCCGCAATGCGGCCGTTATCAGACCGCTGATCAAAGTTCCAGGTATTCTCGCCGCCCCAATCATCAGACCTCCCATCTGTTGTAAATACCCATTTTCTCCCACCTCAAGCGTTCCATAATGTCAACATCTTGCTTTCTCAAGGTTCTTCGCCATGACATCCGGTCCAAATTGGTCACTTCTAGTAAAATGGAAAGGCTACAGAAATGTAGCAGTATCCGAGTCCACTGAAGCAAATGAGAAGTATGAATCTGAGCGAGGATTACTCTCAGACACTGGCAGTGATGACCCTCGATCTATCAGAACGGACTCTCTAGAGGATGGCGAGCGTATAATGTCCAGTTTACACTCGACACCCTCACGCTCATCCAGACGGATTACGCTCATTACTATTTTCAATTGCCTTCTCTTCGCGTCATCGGTGATTCTTTTCATCGCACTGCCGCACCGACGACTGAATGAACTCAACTACGATCTCAAGAGGGTAACACCATACTGTAAGCAAAACAAATCTATGGGTTCTCAAGCAACACTAGCTAAACAGAACAAAACCCATAGCCCCCGTTTACGACGAAGTAGAAATCCCCTTCGTCAACAAACAAGTCGAAGGTGGTCTCTTCCCACCCGAACCCCAAAGCTTCGCCCGCATGGAACCAGGTCCCGCAGCCGAGGCCATCTGGCAAGACCTCGAAATCCAAACCCCCTTCGCTCTAACCCGCGAAGACGTTATAAAGATGGGCAAAGACCCCGAGAAAACCGTTAAACTACCCGACGAGATCTGGGGCAAGGGTGACGACAAATACATGGGAAGCTTGGACATATATCACGTTATACATTGCTTCCACACCATCTACCAAGAAGCTTTCAAGGACTATTACTTCGATGGAGAGGAATATCATATGGAAGGCTATGGGGAGCACTTTACTCCGCCGCGCCGAACCCATACCGAAATCTTTTGGTTACATCTCCGTCATTGCTCTGATATCGTTGTTCAGAATCTGATGTGTAATGCGGATGCTACGATGATAACATACACTTGGATGGAGACGCAAACGATAGCTTGGCCGGATTTCTCGGTCAATAAGAAGTGTAGGGATTGGAATGCGCTGAATGATTGGAGGAATGCGAATGGGTTGGATGTTAGTAAGTTGTTGAGTATGAAGAAGCCTTATGATCAGATTAAGGTGGGGGATTGGTATTGGATGCTTTATGGGAATGAGACAACAAAGGGGGATAATAGACATCATCCTTTGTGGAATTAGTTGGTTTGATGTTCTTATGAATTTAGTACATAAACTGAATGAAATAATAATTTGCCAGAGCTGTAAATGAAAAGATCCAACCAAGGATGCCACCTATCGTGGTGTTAAACTCGTTGTACTACTCGAAGCCATATGTACGAGTTTTGGTTGAGTAATGCGTGATGAGTGCTAGGCTAGCCTACTTATATATTCTACCACTATTAAAATATACGAAAACTCTTATATGTTAGGTAGGCACGCCGGGTAGCTTATACGTCACTAGTCACGTGATTACCATTGCTTTAGTGAATCTGTGTCTGCAACTATTCACTGTAAACCAACTTTCCTGTGTTGCGATCCCCCTTGTTGCTTTATGCTTCCTCAAAGGAATCATAAGTGAAAAGAGAGGCTCAAAACACCACACTCCTAAATATTCTCATTCAAGTGCTATTAAAATCCTTCTTCGTTCAGCAGCTTCCCAAGCCTTTTCCTCAATCTCGGCTAGGTTTACCCTTGAATAAAAGTTACCATTCTTCCGAATTTGTAGCAGTATTTTTTGTGGTGTATACTCGGGTGGCCTATTGCTAGCAATAAGGACGAAATCAGCGGAGAGGCATGTGGTCGTATTAAGAATAGCTTCATTGATTGAAATGGGAGAGGTACGGCCCACAACATCCCCCATAGAATTCTGAACCTCGAAGTGATTGATGTCGCAGCTATCATTTGCCAGACAAAGATGTTCCTTGATTGGACCTCTTGTACTGAACGTGGAAATTTCGGTCCAGAAAAGAATGACTTGATCATCAGGTATACGAGCAGGATCATCCATTGTTACTCCATCATACATTGCTATGATATCGTCAAGAGCCGCGGCCAGTGGAGAGCATACTAAAGACGGTTGTCCCAATAAAGGGTTCAGGTAGGGAGGGACGTCCATAGCGACCCTTGATGTCCGTACCAGGCGAGTAGGGTTGTTCCTTAGAATGTAGCAGAGGATTTCAGGATCCATACTTTGAAATTTGAGTGAGAGATTGGCTTAAGAGGAAGTGATGCTTCACTTACCCTACTTCGACGTGGCGGTCTTCAACACGTAGAGTGATCTTGCCGACCCATCCAACCCATGACCAACTTGGGAATGGAACATGACAGTGCAAAGTAGTCATTGGTAAAGTTGAAATTGTGTGTCGTCTAATGAGTCCCTCGCGGTACGGTTCCCAGCACAATCCCATTTCGAAACGCGATGCCGGTAACCCCCAAAGGAAATGTTCACCAATCAAATTGGTACACTCTTGCAGAATAGCAGCAAAAGCGTCGTATGCATCTCCTTCAACGGTCAATTGACGATTACTGTAATTATAGACCAACCTCTGCAATTGATACCATACTTGATCTTGTGAATCTGAATTGGCCATGCTTGATCGATGGGTTAGGTCTAGGAAGTATTCCTTTTCATGCAACGTAAACCAGCTGGAGGGGGATAATGTAGACTCCAAGTAGGTATCCTCACACCAATGAGCCTTGCGACATGCCCAATACAGTTGCTTATTCATAAAGGTCAAAGTCCTATAGGACACAACCCTTTCTTGCAGTGTCCATCCACGTGTTGCCCAAAAGGAACCCTCTAAGTAATGAAGCCATCGACCGCTACCTGGGCTTGCGGTTGTCATGAGACCTATAGCGGGTTTATCATGTATGGGATTCTTGACAATGATCCTTTGATGTTGTACATCTCTCGGTGTATGTAAACCCGGCAAACCGGCTTCTGAATCCTGACCGGCTGCGGCGACGACAGTGAGGAAAGCAAATTTGTACACAGTGCTCATACTTCCAACATGTTGACTTTTATCAGCAATGTTATCCTGGAGAATGCACAGTGCATCTACCCAAAGAAATTGTAATCCTAATCTGGCCGTAAAGGTGATCGCATCTTCAATGGTCCTCGACACTCTTCCTTCTAGTGCGCCAGGGATCCCCAGAGTCTTTTGGTTTGACTGGAAAAGTTTCATCCTTTGTTTAGATCCCCATATGTAACTAAGGGCGACATATCGAATTGTACTGAGATCTATGTTTTCATACCAAACCACTGATTTAGTATTGACATCTATCAACCGAAAACCTTTCAGTTTTCGAACTCTTCATACTGTCAGCAGATAGGTTGGCTGGCCTGCGATTTGGTTTAAACACATACTGTGGTTTTCCATGATGATCCTCATCCGGAGTAATGGCCCTGCAGCTTGGTCCATGTGTTTGAACACACTGATGCAGCCATCTCCTTACGAGGTCTACATCAATAAGAGACAGAGTCTCTCTTCCACCAAATAAGATCTGATTCGGTTCCAATTGTGATTCATCAAAAGGATCACCCCAAGGGATTTCTTCGGGATCGCACGGTTGTATACACTCGGTTATAGTGAGCAAAGATGGCTGGTGTGTTATGACGAGTCCAGGTCGATATACTTCATCATCCACCCCGGCACTCCATCGTAGTGATATACGCCGAATGAAGAAATGGTTATGATTTTCAGGAGCAAGACCCTTCCATTGTATACCCTCGGCCGGTTCGAAATAAGCACACCACTCAATTCCAGCCTCGCATACGGCATCACTTCCGCAGGATCTCTCAAGTTGTTGTCCCAAATTTGACTTCTCGACGACGTGGAGAACCATTCTACAAAAGGAACAACTCTCCGCAGATGCGTGAATTCGAGATTGGCGTCCTAGAAAATATCGTGGATACATATGTTCGCCGTCGTCAAAATCGAAGTGGAATCCATCAGGCTTCTCACATCCACTGTTCAGCCTTTGGAGATCAGAGACCCTCGGGTTCCGTAGGTACTCGAAGTCGATTGCGCTACAATACTCACAAAGATATAGCATGTCCATTTCTCATAATTTAGGTCTTCCCATATAATTACGATGATGATGATGATGGTGCCGCCTTAGAGTGGGTGGTTCCTTTCCTTTGACCTAGCATTACCCATCTCTAGAAAAAGGAATTGTATGTCACAAGATCATTCTCGTATCTATGGGTGTCATAAAAGCGCCCGGTTTCCCCTCAATTCAAAGGCCAATAAGGCGTCAGTGAGAAGGGACATAGGATGCAGTCAATATTCAGCCTTGCAACAGCCAGAGCCAAATGTCCAATCACAGCATCGATCAAGCGACACCTACAGCTAAGTAATGCCTCCATTATACCATGAATCAGGTCCGAATAGTTGACCTATCCGACATGGATGAGTTGTCCCTTTTGTGCCTCAGGCGACAACGTCGGACTCGCACGTGATTTCTCACGTGATTACTATCTTCCGTATCTCTTTCCTTTTCGACCCTTTTATGATACCTCTGAGTACATTTTAATTCAAGTAGAATTATGGCTAAGTAATAAATTACATATATCGAGAAATGAAGAGATCGACGGCATTAAGTAATGACTCGGGTTGCAACATGCAGTGATGAAACAGCTTCGATTACAATGGAAAATATCAACTATGAAGAACTTGACTATTCAAGAGAAAGACCACCCTGAGTATCAGTCAACTAATAGCTCCACAGGTAGCCCATCATATAATTTATAATCCATAACCTGCGACCACTCCACAACAAAGAACTTAACAAGCGCCCATACCCCATCAGCCTTACCCCTAATCCCAGGAACAAAATCCCTAGATATATTCCCCTCCACATCACACAAATCCAGAATCTTCCGCCAGAACCTAGTTTCATCCAGATTTCGCCCACCTCTATCTTGCATGAGCAACGCAGCATCAGTGACGATCCTAACAAGATCACCGCTATTTTCCGCCCCAGCCATGATAGCCGCACGTGCCATATCCGCCATATTCTCATGAACGAATTTCTGGTTCCAACCTCTACGGATCAAGGTATCGGAATTCTTGTTTATGAGTTCGGCGATAATGTCTGCGAGTTCTTGTCGATAGGCAGACATGATCGGTTGACCGAATGCAACGATGATATCGCGCATCCCACGATGCATGCTCCAGCTAAGCGGGGTCCAGGGGAGTAAATCCATTGCTTTCGCAATCATTTCAGCTTCGTATGATGGGATAAGAATGACTGCTTGAGCAGCATCTTTATCTGTACTCGGCACCACCAATTTTCTCTTAATACTGATATTGGAGTTGGAATATTCTTGGTGGTTTAATTGACATAGCATGTCAACCTCGTAAGATCTTCCTTCCATCATGTTATACAAATGTCTACTCCCCTGACTCCGCTCATACCCATATTTCTGCCACTCTAGGATATACTCCCCACTTCCCTTGCGTCCTGGAAAAGCGAGTTTGAATTCCTCGGTGTATATTATGCCAACAAGCATATGTATACATTTATCGACTCTTCGTGGGAAATAAGGTGGATACACGTCCCCGGTCTTATGGCTATCAAGTGGTGTATAATGAACCACTGCCGGAGCACCAATGGGCCATTCGATCCGAAACATCCCGGAATACCCGGAGTAGAGAGTGCGGTTTCCGGCGGCGCTGAAATGGGCGTAGACGCGGCTGCAGTTGAAGATTACTAGGAGGGTCATTAGGGTGGTTCTGGATATCGTTGCGCAGGCTGAGTCTCGATGTATGACGAGGGGTCCGAAATCTTTGATATCCCAGGGTGGAAAGGAGAGGTTTGGAGGTTTACTAGTGGGTCCTATGTCGTCTAATGTAATGATGAAATCTTTATTTTTCTCTTGCATTGGCTGTAATTGGCAGTCTTGCTCTTCCGAAACGTACGGATGAAGGACAGTGAAGATTTGAGTCCACCCTGCTTTTCCTATAGGCCCTATAGGTCGCCTAGTCACAAGCACGGTCGAATATCCGCATAGACCACCGTTCACTGAAACGGATAATACGGGTCCCACCGGTGGGAGTTTCGTCAACCATTTTTGGTTTGGTTGCTTGCGTATCCAGATCCCCAAGTACTCGCTATTTCTCTTGTCGTGAAAGGGGTCGAGTTGGTTCCTTATTGCCCGGCTCTGAACAATGAGGGAGCTTAGACCTACGGTAGTGATGATGGCGGATATCCACGATGCGGCCAGGTTCCAGGAATCCATTGGCGACGTCTTGGAAATAGAAAGTGTATAACTGTGAATATTAATTCTGTGAAGATTTGTAGGGGAAACTAGTCGTTTTAAATCAGAGGTGTTAAAACACTACGCACTAAAAGTATGTTTTTAGAGTCATGGATTTACAACGAGGCTATCGGATCTCCACAACACGCACGATAGGATAAGCGAGGCTGAAGATTAGAATACGAGGGTATTGCCAAGGTAAACCTTAGCCTTGTAATGTAATAGCTTCATAAGGGTAGACTCCTCAACACAGCCAGTATAATAAAGGACATTTCTTTAGGTAGGAAAGCCATTCCAGCATCAAACCTTGAACGCTGTATTCATACTCGACAGCCCCAGATACCATTATAGTATTAAGTCATCTTTCTAGTCCGAAAAGCCACTATGCTATTAGTTACTAGTTAGCGTTAAGGATTCCCCGTAACCGATGTTGAAAAGCGTTTGATGGTGGTTCCACAAAGGGGTTAGCTCTGATAGAAAGTGACCGAGTAGTAGTTGAAGGAGAGCTTGTGTGGGAAAGATAAGATGACGTCTGTATTCTAGAGCTTTTTATACGTGGTGTTGAGGGCGTGGTACAGAATATGTAAGTCAGCTTATAGTTGAATCATCAATATCTAGTCGTGCTACCAAGTCCTTGATTTTTCCCGAATTGATTAATGACGAAGATATTAGGCCCTGAGTCTAATGATCTGGGTTTTTGATGGGTAGCTAAGTGCTTTTGGTCTGTCTGTTCAGGTTATGTATGTTACTAGATCACCTCTTCAGATCCGAAGGAAGATAGAGATACAAATTCATGTTCAGAGTTAAAGAAAATATTGGATACATAAGATAAAAGATATAATACACGATTTCCCCCTCAGAATAACAATTTGCAATCCAACAACCCACCCAAACCAAACCCCAAAACACTAATCATACAAAACAAACAGTACATATATCCCACTTCCCCCCTCCACTCAAACCAAACCACCCCATCCCCCTCACCTCCTAGTAAACATATTAGCAATCTCCTTCGTAATAATCTTCCCCCCCTCCGCCTTAATAGCCGGAACAGCATAATCCCTAAACATCTCTTTCGCCTCCCTCTTCCACCACTTCTCCTTCTCCTTCTCGGTAAGCTGATCAGGAGGCTTCGCCCCACCGACCTCACTCCCATCCTTCGATCTCTCCTTCCTCCTCGCCCTCCGCTCCTCATGCTCGTTCTCCCGCGGTGATCGCCGACGCCGATCGTGTCGGTTATCCGAGAAGTAGTCGTCTTCGTGGTGGCGTCGACCGTGCCGATTATCAGAGAAGTAATCTTCTTCTTCTCCTACACCCCCGACGCCGCGATGATGGCCTCCGTAGTGTCGGTGCCGGCGAACGGGGGGACCGGGTCCGTAGCGATCGGAGCTGGAATCGTCGGCGTAGTCGCGGTAGCGGGGGGAGTGGTGGTGGTCGCGATGGCGGTGCCGCTTTGGTGGCGGGCTTTCTTCTTCGTGGGGTGCGTAGCGAGGGGGGTCGCGGTAGGATTTCGCTCGACGTGGACGGAGATCTGGGTGCGTGGATTGAGTTGAGGTGTTGGGCTTGGGGCTTGGGGCTTGGGGGATGAGAGTTACCTTCGTCTCGGGGAGCTCTGTGATGCTTGGACCTCATGTTTGGTGGTGGGGCGTGGGTGGAATGGTGACCTCGTCTTGGTCTACCGCCATCGATATCATCGGCGTAAATGGGTTCATCTGTATTTGATATTAGTGAATACGCATGAATGAATAAACCGGCCAGGCAAAGTACTTACAACGTGGTCTATCAGCCATAGGATACATATTTCTTTCTTTCAAAATATTCAATTCACTCAAAAAAACATCAAATGTAAAGAGAAGCAAAAAAAACACCAGCACTTCGAAGTCCCAAAACCCCGAATATAAATCCACCCGTTTCCCCACACACTCCATCTTACCCTACCACCCTATGACGTCTTCCCCTAATATGTCATACCACTCGGAAATCACAAATTCGCTCGCGGACGTGGCATTATGCAAATCGACGGTTGAAATGTAGGTTGCGTTCATTGTGCATATTTATCTTTGCTCCTTCGAATCGGAGCGTCTTGCATGGTGGGGATCCTTCATGGGTCTCATGCGAATCAGAATATGTCCCGCGTTTCTTGGCGTGTGGGGGTGGTTATTGGGCTGATGTGATGTGATTATCTTCCGTTGTCGGGCTTGGGGGATTTTTATTCTAGAAATCCTCGAGGGATTATGCTAATGTTTAGTGTTTTGTAGATTGATTCGCATTTTCAAGTTTCGCGGGGAGATGGGCTAGTTAGCTGTTATTCTACTCTTCTTTAGGTTTAGGGAACTTCGTTATTGTGCACGAAGGAATCCTCAGGATTCAATATATAAGGCTACCAGTGAGCTCTTGGGATTTAGGAATTGCCCGACAGAATTTGTCATCTTCGGGGCGTGCATATCGTTGCGTATACCTGCGTTTTGCCCCCTTTCACTGCGTCAATGAATGCATTATGAAGACGGGGGTTTTACATGCACAAGTTCACCAAAGTAGATTGGCTAAGTTTGGTTCTAATGCTTTATTAGCTAGGCCCTTGATAAAATGCAGAGGATGTTTCGTAGAAGTGATGATCGCCTTCACTACCCCTGAATAGTTATATACAGTCTTTAAGGCAATGGTCCAATGGTTACTTATAGACATGCTGCATTTCATCTGATTTGATTAAATGATTGATGACATATTTTGTTGTGTCGAACTCACCTTAGCTTACCCACCTGATGAAATTCCTTACGTTAATATTCACCCCAGCCGAAAGTTTTCAAAAGAAAAAGCAACACCCTAATACCAGCCCCCCAAGTTCCTTCCCCAAAACTCTAAAACCGCCCATACCCCATCCCCCCATAACGACTCACCCCCCTCAAATACTCCGGCAAAATCCCTGCCCTCTCCGCCCTCTCCATCTCCCCACCAAACCAAACCCCCCTATACCAATGATCAAAACACAATTCCTCTTGCCCCAGATCCCTAGACACAGACGCAGATCTACCAGGCAAGTAATGAACCACCTTCCCCTGAAAATAAGTATACTTCATAAGAACCGGTTTCGGGGTTTCAGTATACCTAGTACAAGACATAATCTCCGGACGACCCACCGAAGACGGCATTTTGGTTTTTCCCTCGCGGTGTGCGGTTGCGATGTTTTTCCAGAAGCTTTTGTCGAACCATTGGTGGATCCATTTTGTGGGGATGTAGGTTTTTATGTCGACGCGGATGGGTTCTGCGTTTGACCATGTGCGGGTTTGAAGGGGTTCGTCCATGAAACTGAATTCGAGTAATGCGCCGAAAAGATGGTTTTCTAGTGAATGTCCGTGTTCTGCTGACCTATCTTCGAGATAGGCAAATGGTTCTCTCCGGTCATGGTGATCGCGGAACCACGCATGAGCTAGCTCGTGAAGAATTACATTGGCCAAGGAAAATAACAAACGAAGCCTTTGGTTGAGAGTAATGCCAGGGCAGCGTTGGAAGGCCTTGATATTGTAATAAAACAGACGGTGCAATCCAATGCTGTGATGAATCGGCTCACTCATATCTTCTGCCAAATCTCCCATATATGGATCGCGGATGACAGCGGACAGTCGAGAGAAATATAGGCCTTCTACGAGCGTCATTTCTTGTCCAGAAGGGTCATCAGGTGTCCAGTGAAACTTGATGTTTTCCGCTAGCCTATTGAATGCCGCTTGAATCTCCCTCAGTGCCATTTCTGGACGTTCGTAAGGTTCGTCAATATAGGGTTCACCATCGCTTGAGAGGATAATATCACCATACAAGATATGTTTCCACCAATCTAGAAGTTCATCCGTTGTGATGAAAAGAGACGCTAGTCTCAGAGCCGGTTTTATAGCATCGTAGACATCGTCCGAGTTTATCCAATTCGATCGCTTGAATATTGGGTGAATTTGATTTTCCTCATCCACCATGCGTCCGTTAAAGGGAAGTTCAAGATACCCTCGTTCGTGAAAAACTGAAGGCATATGTCGAGCTTGCTGTTGGCAGTCATAGATGATGCTTGAAATACACTCTTCTGTGTATTTGGCCTCTTCTCTAGATGCATTGACATATTTCAACCAGCTGCCAAACACTGGGACGAAAGTATCCCAGGTTAGGTTTTCTGGGGCAACGTCTTTGAGCACAGCGACTTTTAGGGCAGGGCCCGTTAGCTCAGGGTCTTTTGTCATAGAAATATTTGAAGAGGGATAAGATTGAACCTGTATTTCCTTCTCCGATGCTTGATTTGGCGACGGCTGGCCCATTTTGTTGCTATTTTTTCGGGGGTGGCGGAAGAAACCGAACGCTATAAAGAATAAACTAAGGTATTCTCCTAATAAGTTTTATAGTAGGAGTTACCTCCATTATTCACTTATGGTGTAGTGACCATGTATAGATAGGGTGAATTCGAACCAAACTGAATGTGCACAATGTCGATATTGTGATTGTAAAAAGAGGTGCATCGAGATTAACTCAATGTGGTGAAAAGCAAGCTATAGCTTCGATTGGAACGGCGCAAAAGTCGATCCCTGGCCACCTCCCAGAGCTTCGACGAGAGAATCCACCTTCTCTAGTATCCAAGTACAGCCCTCATCACTCACCAACCATTTGATTCCCTCCTCTTCACCTGCTGCAGGCTCATCTTTCCATGTTCCATCCTCGACGGACTTTCTCAGGCCGAACACATGGCTCAGAACCTGTGGTCCAACTCCCTGTTGCGCCCTCAAACAAGCAACGGCCACGATACTGGTTGAAACTCTACCAACAGTTGCGCCGGTGTTTCTTGGGGGATCAGAAAACAGAGCGCCATACTCTCCGCTGATTATGAATACCGGTAGGTCAGGATGAGCGTCCGCAAGCTTAGATTCGAGCTTGTTCTCGAGAGGTCTATATATTGAGTCCCAGAGGGAGCGCCCGCGGGCATTGATTGAATCGACGTTTGAGGTAGTCGGGAGTCTAGTGGGTGTAGTAGAGAGGGAGGAGACGACAGAGGGCGGAAGAGCGGCACGGAAAGCATTTAACATATTGATAGTCCGAGGTACCTATGGATATTAGAAATGACTTTTCATGATACGATTAGTGGTGCTACTTACTCCATTGAATCCAATACATTTGAGACCGACTTCACGCATCAGCTCTGCTGTCGCAGTAGCTTCGGCGTCAGACTTGGAGCGTGTCGCTAAGTTGTAAAGGCTTAACATCGATTCCGGGGAATTCATCGTCATCGTCGTAGCTGTTGACAAAGCTAGCCATGAAGGTCGACCAACCTTCTTAGCTTCAGCCTCCTGCGCAATCTTGCTATATATCGATTCGATATGGCGGGGAGCAGGAATCGGCCCGGGACGTGAATGAGCTGCATTTATAAGAGCCTTGAGGCTCGGCGATAGTTTTGACATCATGTCTGAAGAATTACTGGCTACTAGAGCTATACGTCGAAGCTGATAGAGCAGACACCAAAGTTCTGCTTGGGCGTTGTAGATTCAATGCGAGGTTAAAAGGACCAATGCCAAAGTATATACAAAAGGAGAACGCAAATAATATGCTACAATAGATAGTCTATAGAGAACGCATGTGAAAGAAGGTGAGAGGGATAGAGAAGTGAACGATCGAAGAGAGTGGCTTGAGATACTCCCGAGGTTCGGCGTTTAGTGCCCCGCCAGAAGGATTACTAAGCAGACAACTGTCACGTGCTTGCTCATAGCCCTTCATCATTCATGGATCCACGACGATAGAGCACCATTATATAAGATATCATTTTCTAATTCTCTTCGAACTTGCGATTAGCAAATAGACATTGTACACCACACAAAGCAAATGGTTTCAACCCACCGCAAAGCCGGTGCTAATACTATTGCGCAAGGAACAAGGTACCCAGGTAGTTAACATAGAGTATTGATATCAATTCTATCAATCAATAACACCATTACTAATAACCTTGGGGACTGAATTGAAAGTGAGAATTGCGTTTACCATGTATATTGTTCCAACTCGTTGATCACCCAATCACAGCGCCCACCCAATCTCACCACCACGCCATACCCAAAAGGGTAATAAGAACTAGCGCGAAATTCATCGCAAAGTTCTGCAAATGTTTGACAAAGACCTATATATCTAATACCTGTTATCTCCTAGAAATATTAAAAATCAAGATATTCAGGATGTATATAAATGCTGATGATTCCCAAAGAAATGATAGACAGCAACAACAAGACAACTCCCCATCTTAACCTTCAAATACCTAAAGCCCAACATCACAAGTATCTTTATTAAATCACAAGATCTCTTCACAATGGCATCCCATCGCGCAGTCGTAACAACAACCATCCACGGTCCCCTAGAAATCCTCAACGTCCCAACCCCATCACCCGAGACCGACGAAGTGCGTGTCCGCGTAGAATGGACTGCTTCTACACCATTAGACTTACATCAAAACGATGGCGGGTTGCTCGTGAAGCACCCACAAATCCTTGGTGATGGGTTAGCGGGAACGGTAGTTGAGGTGGGACCTGATGCGAAAAGATTGAAGGTCGGGGATAAGGTGTTTGGGTTTTCGTGGAGGTTTCCGAAAGAGAAGGCGCATCAGGAGTTTTGTGTGGCTAGTGAATGGCTTTTGGCAAAGGTACGTTGATAGTTTCTTAGTAATTAGTGTAGTTGGTTTGGATCTGACATGCTGCAGCTCCCTGAAGGCATTACCCCTCAAGAAGCAGTCACATTGCCGAATAATTTCGTGACGGTCTTCCATTCAGTCACCGCTGACTTGGACCTTCAACTTCCGTGGCCGAAGCCGGAGAACTTTGTCTCTGAACACGCAAATGATGCTATTTTGGTATGGGGTGGGTCGTCGTCGGTTGGCCAATACGCACTCCAGATCCTCACTTACTATGGTTACAAAAACCTTTTGGCTACGGCGAGCGCGCGTCACCACTCCTACCTCCAGTCGCTTGGTGCACGAGAAGTCTTCGACTACAATGATCCATCCGTCCAGGAAAAGATCTCGAATGCGACAGCAGGGAATGTACCGTACATCTTTGACTGCATCGGCTCGGTCAATGGAAGCGTCATCCCAATCTCCAAGATCGCTAAGCCGGGCACAAAGGTTGCGATCTTGCTGCCAGCGATTGTCAAAGATAGCACCGAGACCGAGGTACCCGTGTATGAAATGGATGTCAACAAGTTACTTGACTGGCCGCAGGGCGTAGATGTTAGAGGTGTCAGGACGCATACTTATCATCATGTAAGTTTCTGCCTCGTGGTATTAATTCAGAGCATTGTGATTGACTCGAAGTAGAACCCGTTGTTCAAGGAGAAGCTACAACCGGAGATTATGCCTTTCATGCTGAAAGAAGGCATTGTTAAGCCGAACAAGCAAAAGATCATCCAGGGGAAGACGCTTCTCGAAAGGGCGCAAAATGCAATGAATGCGTTGAGAAGAAAGGAGGCGAGTGGGGAGAGATTGGTTTGGAGAATTGCTGATGAGGAATGACGGAAGTAACAATGCAATTTGTCTGATTCGCCATCGGTGATGAGAGAAACTAGGTAGCTAGTCATTCATTGAATCAGCATTGTATACATAATTATAAGAATACGAAGTTCGGATAGGAGGTTATAGTGTGGGTGTGGGGAATGATAAGCTTGTTTCTCCCGAAAAGGTCCATTCTGGAACAGCAAAATAGAAACTTCTCCTATTTTTGAGGCGGCGCAAGGTCTGCCCGACGATAAGGTGCCGTGTGTGTTGAAGATAGGAGCAGTGGTTCGAGTGAGAAGGGTAGTGAAGGGGCACGGAGGCGTGGGAGGCTTGCATTGACGTCTGAGCTTGGTGCCGAGTCTTCCGGAAGGAGGCAAGTGCACGTTTCCAAACACCAAACAACGCCCCTCGGCCACTAGAGAAGTCCAACTGCTCGCCCACGGACGGCCTGACTGTTTTCTCGAACCTCCCGTCCTCTCCATCTCCGTCCGCCTCGCATCTCCACTCACAAAACACCCCCTCCATCATATACACACGCAAATCCCAGTCAACGCAAAGTGCACCGACGACTCCATAATTACCACCTGACGTCCTTCCATTCCCTGCCTGCGAACTCTGATATACTATAAATCCCGGGCCCAGATCAACAGCAAACCCTCCCTGTCCATGCAGCTGGAAATTCTCCGGCCTCGCTTGAGGCAGAACAAGAGTTCAGATTTCCATCAACGTGAAACAAACACGAGTTTCGAGAGCCCCCCAAGACGATTAGCGAGCGTTTCAATCCTGGCCCGCGGGCTCTTGTTTATATGAAGGGCGACTACCAAAACGCGATCCAGCGCCCCCGGTGTGGATACAAAATTTCCGTTCAACGCGGCACCAGCACGTTTCTGGGAAACGCCCGCCTCTCGAACCACCACCGCCAAAACATGTGTGCGCCTTGATTGGCCACGACTATGCTTCTTGGCCCCGTTCGCAGACCTGCACGGCTTCTTCGCTCTGCTGGGGAGTATCTCCTCTCCGCTGACGATGGTTGCCATGTTGAACAAGGCGAATTCTGGAGCACATTCGGAACGGCTAGGCACGTTCAACACCCATCGCTGCATGATCGACTCCAGGTTGCTATCCTCAACCCTCATTTCTCCAATCTCTATATCTGCCTCTCTCGCCCAGCAATGTTTGTTTCCATCCCACTACAGTGCTTCTCGGCTTTCTCAGTTCTGCTTTACTATCGTTACAGGTCTGTGACCTTGTTCATTCTTTGATTCAGTCACTCTTTCTCTGAATTCGCTCTTTGCCTGCCTGGTGCTTCCAAACGAACCCTTCATTTCAACCCGATCCTCGACAAATTCAATTCCAAACCAACCAAACAAATCAAAATGAAGTCTACATTCGCCGCCATCGCCGCCGCAGGCCTCGTCTCCAGCGTCGCTGGTCACGGTTTCGTCACCTCCCCCAGCCCCCGTATGCCCGGTGATGCCATGGCTGCTGCCTGCGGTCAACAAGTCATGATCAACCAGAAGTCGGACAACTACGGCAACGTCCAGGGCGAGCTCCAGATCGCCGCCAACCAGAACGACTACGACGAGGCTGCCTGTGACATCTGGCTCTGCAAGGGTTACAAGTTCGACGACAACAAGGACTTGGCTCAGACCTACCAGGCAGGTCAGACCATCCCCATGAAGGTTGACATCCGCGCTCCTCACACCGGCTACGCCAACGTCTCCATCGTTGACACCGCCACCAACACCGTCATCGGCGACGCCTTGAAGACCTGGTCGGAGGGCTACGCTTCCAACTCCGGCGGCAACTCTGCTGACCAGACCGCCTTCGACATCACCCTCCCATCCGATTTCGGCGGCAAGTGCACCACCGCCGGCGAATGTGTCATCCAATGGTTCTGGTACGGCGCCGAGGTCGACCAAACCTACGAATCCTGCATCGACTTCAGCGTCGGCGGCAGCTCCAGCAGCGGCTCAACCGGCAACACGCAAGCCTCCAGCTCCGTCGCCGCCAGCTCTGCTGCCTCCGTTGCCCCCTCCTCCGTAGTCTCCAAGGTCGCATCCGTCACCCCCACGACCCTCGCAACCTCCGCCGCAGCTGTCACAACCCCAGCTTCCTCCGCCGCGGCCTTAATCCCCACCTCCGCCATCCCCTCCAACATCCTCTCCTCCACCATCGCCTCCGTAGCCCCCAGCGCCACCGGCTCCGTTCCAAGCGGGCTCCCAGCCCTCCCAGAAGGCACTACCGTCCAGGATATCCTCACCTGGATCAACGAGATCCTTTCCGGGTACACTTCTGGTACCACCACTACCAGGAAGGCTCGTCGTCACTCCCGTGCTTTCCGCATCTAAGGGGTTGGTTATGCGCGATGGGTACTTGGTCTATGATGACGAGTAATAGATGGAATGGAATGGAGGAATCTGGGTTTAAAGCACTGTAGCTATTGTTTTAGCAGGATGGATGGTTTGTTGTGAAATAAAAATATATAGGGGATGGGGTTTTAAGTTTCTTTCTGGGATCGTTGGGGATGTGGGTTCCATTGTATATATTAGCGTTTCTGTTCATAGATTTGAAGCATGGAGGAAGATTATTGTTGTCAAACCAATTGTCTATTGCTTGTGACTCCCTACTAACCATAAAGTATCCCTTCCTTGACTAGAAATACTCTAACTAGCTAGCTACCAAGCACAACCTCTTAATATTCATCACTTCCAAACACTATCCCTCTAAGTGTTGGAACGCCTTTGGGATTTGGACATTGCTGGGGCTCTATCCACGAGCTTGTCTTCCATGAAGGCAGGGTAACTGCAATAACCCCTTGACCTATATACTCCACAAAGAATTGGAACGAGGAGGGAGAAGGATCCCTCTAAGTGTAAGACTTTGTGTAGAAATAGAAGTTGGGGAAATTGAAAGTTTGTCTAGCTGATATATCCTACATACATCATCTTTCCATCTTACTATCTTACCTTTACCGTTACCCCCCTCTCCCTCTCCGCACCAAACCTCCACACCGGAAACCAATAGCCCACGACGCCATATTCGCCCCTACCTACCCCCTAAACACCTCAAACCATTCCCACACACCCCATAAACCCCAATCTTTTCTCGCATAAACATCTTCCCATCTTCCATCTCTCCAGATTGACTAATCAACCACCGAATTCTTCTAAGAGTAGAGAGATGGATATGTATATAGGATTTTTGCATGATGTTATTTTGCGATTCGGGTTATTTATTTATGGAAATGGTGTTAATTTAGGTTAGTAGGGCGATGGATAGTATGCAGCATGGGGGATGCATAGACGAGGGTTGAAGGTTTAAACGCTCTATATCTTGAATCGAGATTTTTGATGGATCTTATATACTCTTGGGGGAGAAGTGATTTTCATCACTTAATACAGAGAGCGTTCTGTAGGTATTTATCTAACCATCCATCTTGACAATAAAGAGATTTTCGAAAAAAAAAAAAATATGACGGAAATACCTGCTGATGTATCTATCTATTTATAAAAGACTCTTCTGTCCCCTATATTAATAAACCCCGATATTACATTATAGGGCAGCAGAGAATAGTTCAATGATAAGGTAAATTTCCCATCATCTACAATCAATCAATCACTTAATAACTCAATCTATCTTTACAAGATCTCATACTTACTAAAAAAAATCTTTTCTTCATCCATCCAACATACTTACCTACACAGACACAAACCCCAGAACCATTCCATCTGTTCCACCAGCTAGGTGCATAGGTAAGTAAATAAACCACATAAACAACCCCATCAAAAACCCCATCTCATAAACTCTCCCATCTCCCATACAACCTAAACCAATATATATATATTCCCTGAAATGACTAGGTAGATGGCAGTAGTTTAATTAGTTTCAACTTCAACACACCAGGCATACCCACACACACACATAAAGAGAGATAGAGAGAGAAAGCAGGAATAATACTACGAATAAAATAAAATAAATCCAAGAGAAAATACTATATACTAAAATCATGACCGCATAAAACCCTTCCTCTTCCCACAAACCCACCCAGCAAAAGAGAACAATGGTATATCTCCCAAAACGCCAGTTAATGCACCTAATCCCATCCAACCAACCAACCTTCCCTTTTTAAACCCGGTGTTGCCCATTTTAGTTTACCCAGTCAACCATGCCATCTCACCCACCCTCATCCACCCACTACCCATCCTACCCACTTCCCCCCCTCCCAACAATCCCAATCCCAATCCCACCAACACTCTTCTTCCTCGCATGTCTCCCATTCCCATTCCCATTCCCCTCACCATACCCCTCCACCCCACCATCCTCCCACCCCCTAGGACTCTGCGTCAAACTAGCCAACCTCCCCCGTCCCTCCCCATCACAATCCCCTCTAACCTGTTCCTCCTCTAGTTGTACTTCCGTCGTACACCAAATGCCATCCCCCTTGCCATCCACCAACCTGGCCGCCGCCGGCGGAGGTAAAATGTTCTCCTCACTCTGCGCCTCGCCCGCACGATTAAGACTCTGTAGTCTATACCCTTGACCCCCCACCGAACTCGCCGTGCCGTACATTTTGCCGTACCCGGAGGACTTGGGGTATCCTGACTTGGCGACCGTTGTGGTTTTGAGACCGAAGTAGGTGAGGAGGCGTTGGAAGGGGGATTTGAGGCAAGGGATACAAGCTGCGATGATGCCGAGTTGTTCTTCGATGCAGGACCACATTCCCACGCTAATTCCTTCTGCGGTTGCGTCGCCCGTGTTTCCGAGACGGTTCGCGAGGATGGTTTTGACGATGGAGGCTATGGAGGCGAGGAGGCCGAGGGCCATTAGAATGCCGATTATGACTTTTTCGCGCGTAGGGCGCTGGATTTTTCGGAGGAAGCTTATGGGGAGGAGGGAGAAGATTATGTCGGTTGTTATGTTGATTGCTGAGACGATTGTGAGGTTGATCTTGAGGGTGGAGTTAGATAGACATTTTGCTGTTGATCGGTTTATCCCTAGGATATCCCATGCTGCGTCTAGAGGTATGCATTGTAGGAGTTGGAAGAGGGTGTTGTAGATCGCGGTGATGATTTGTACGGCTATCATTGCAAAGAGGAAGCGTCGCCATGAGGATTCTTGTTGGAGGCGGAGGATCATGCATGCGACGGAGATTTTCAACGTCGCCATGATCCAGGACCATATTGGTTGGGCGAGTGTGGCCCATCGGAAGGACTCTTGAACATCGGCGAGGGTGACGCTACTAGCGGTGTTGTTGAAGGCCCATGGGATGGTTGCGAAGAGCATTCCCGTGTCTACGAGTGCAAGGATCTATGAAATAATCATCAGTATAGGGGGCTCGTTGGTGTTGGTTGAGCGGTCCAATAGGTGAAAGTGGCGTACGTAGCAGATTATCATAAAGTAGTCATCCCAGCCCAATCGGAACGCAGGTCGCATTCGTGTGTAGAGTCTTCCGACGAATATGAAGAAAGTTATGATGTTTAGACTCAGGACGACACCTATGAAAATGCGGGCCAGCGTTTGGGCATAGTGGGAGGGTGGCGCGGGGATGAGGCTTGGATCCGGAGGTCCATCCATGGGAGTATGCCTTTGAACGTATCAGACTAAAAGAATGCGAGGTTTGACTGGTTGGTTGGTGTAGTTGTTGTGATATAAGATTTAGTATAACATGTATAGAAAGAAAAGGAAATCTCAAAGGGGGGAATCGAATCGGATCAACGTAGAGGCAGGAGATGAGCGAAGGATGGCAAGGTGGACAGGAAAGATGAGACAGAGACAAGGAGATCCATCGTGGATATTAACCAAACACTTGCATTAAAGTGCTTCTTTAGGGCTATGACCCTAGATCCATCTATGCCCTGGCCCCTCATGGCCCAAGGCCCATAGCCCATAGACCGTGGTCCACGAGCTCTTGCACCATCTGTACCGGCACTCGGTATGTAGGTACGAATGCATGTGCAGAGCAGAGCAGAGCAGAGCAGCTCGCCAATTGTCGCTGGGATGGCGGGGGGGAAAGGCTTCTACCGACATGCAGAAGCGGGTAGGAAGGGCGGACCGCGAATCAGCATGCCCAAGCATGGCCAGACTTCTGGATTGCACATCACGTTGTAAGCATCTACATACGTACACAGCAAGTAGGTACAAGGACGGGTAGGGCAGGCACCCTCGCCGCAGCTTCCGGTCTCGAAGCGGGTTGGGAAGGTTGATTCATCGAGAGAAGTTTAATTGTGGTCATGGCCAATCGTAGGGCTGGTCATGACGGGACAAGTCGCCTTTGCGGGGAGAAGGTGCGTGATGCCGTGTGTCAAATTTAGTGCCGAGTCAGGAGCTACAGTTCGCTATCGTTCCATCGCCTGAGCGAAAGATGCTCCTCCTCGCTTGGTTGCAGAGACTGATTGTGAGCTTCCAAGGTTGATGATGGGTGGCTGAGGTATGGAGAGGAGGAGTGTGAGTGTGAGCGTCAGTGTCAGTGTCAGTGTGTGTGTGTTTGAAATGGGTGTCACCGGCAGTAGTCAAAACGGCTATGCAGCATTTCATCCGGGGAGGGGGATCAGGTGGAAGAAGAAGAACACCACCATCTATTGTGAGGTCGCACATATAGATGAAAATGGGTGAGTGAATAAACGATTCAGTTGTCGCGACAGGAAATGAAGAAAGAGATGATGGATGGAATGATGGTGATGATTATTGATCACAGCGATGGATGTTCGATGGTGGGTAACCTTGCACCGCACGTGTCGGCATCACTCCCCCCCGTGGAAGGTGGCCAAGTGGTGACAGCTGAGGACGGCTGCTGTGCCGTGCGTGCCCCTGGCTAGGAATAAGCGATGGTTGCACGCTAGTGACGCCACAACCATCGCCATCACCCGCTTCTCTGCCGTCGAATGAACGCTCCTCCCTCCGCGGACATTTCCAGCAACCTGGTTAGCATAGGCAACTGGCACTTTTTCTCCTCGACTTCTGCCTGAATTCAACCAGAAATCTATTTTCAAGAAGAGTATTGTAAAAGGTGTTCACATTCCCATTTCCACATTAACCATTCATCATTAAAAACTCCCCATCTCTATCACAGTCCAATACCTCATCCAACCCCCCTACGTCTCCTCAGGTGACATCCTCCATCCATCCAATAGATTACGTACCCACCCCATAACCCCTTCCGCTATTAGAAGCGGAGATAAGCCAAGATGAATTATTCCCAGAGCGCCTATTGTAGGAAAGATGATTCATGTTCCAGACCCACTTCCTTCGTTCCTTAGTTTCCTGAAGATACATGCTTAGATCTATCAAACCACCTACAAACATACATAGCAATAACAGAAATATGTCATAATAAGCATGTCTCACATGCTATAGATTCTATTCGCGTTTCTAGAAACGTGACTACGTTATCTTGTTAGTGTGTTTAAGGTATATGCATCCAATCACATAAGTTAGATGAGTCTGATCTGCGGTGACAAGCCAAAAGGCACTTCTAACTACTATTAATCCCAACACGGCCCAGCCATGCTATCTCAAACCAAATATCTAGAAAGGGACCAGCCCTACAATCCTAAATTACGTCTTCAACAAAGGGGCCAGCCCTATCACACCAAACCAGACATGCAACAAAGGGACCAGCCCTATTCCACCAAACCAGGTCTCCCGCAACGGGTCCAGCCCTGCTATCCCAAACCAGCTCTCCAGAAAACAGCCAAACAACCATCTATACAACCCATTATCCGGCTTCCACACCCTGCTCGCAAGGAGCCTACTCCTTCCTTGCCCGCTTGCGGGCTGGGGCCGGGGCGTCCTGCGCCTGGCGGGCCAGGCCAAAAAGTTTGGCCTTTTGGCCGTTGCTCTCGCGGTTGGCCCGCTTTCGCTACGAGGGGAAAAGGTTAGTGGAATATTCGTTGACAGAGGTGGGCGACGTATACGTACTTTTGAATAGCCCGAAGGCTTGCCGGCCAGATGGAAGAGGCCAGAGACCCCTTCCATCACGTCTACGCAGGTGGTCTTTTCCTGCTGCAAGATCTCTATGACGTGCTCGAACCGGTTGGCGCACGTATAGTCCCGGTCTTCGGCCGGGACGCGCTTGCGTTCCGACACTTCCCAGGCCGCCCGCATGCCGTGCCGGGAGACATCGAGGATGATGTCCTGAGCCTAGTTAGCGAAGGGGTTCCAAATACTTAGTGATATGGGTGCTTACGTAGAGGACCCAGCAACGGGCCACCATGTCCTTTTCCAAGTAGAACTTGGAGTTGAACCTTCGGTATGCTTTGCCCGTGGGGTTGTCGTAGACACCCCTCATGTTCAGCATCGCGTTGTAGAGTTGTTTTACCAAGCTCTGCGCCCTTGCTTCGCAAACTGCGATGGTGGGATCCTGATCAAGCCAGGCCGGGCGAATGATGCGGGCGAGGTATTCCTGTGCGGACCGAGATGAGTCGAAGTAGGCGACGTAGTCCGAGTATGGGGACTCGGACGAATCATCTTCTGGTTCTGTACTGTCTGTATCGGCGGCGGAAAGGCGTGGCGAGACAGGACCTGCCTGCTCTTCTGGTGTTTCGCCATCCAGGGCGGGGGAACTGGTGTTCGCCGATGTAGCTTCACTCAAGAAGCTTGTCTCAGAGCTATTCGGCTCATGGACGGGAGAGCTCGTGTTCGCCAATGTATCTTCGCTCAAGAAGGAAAGAAGCTCTGTCTCGTAAGTGTCGTCAACGACAGTCGGAGGTAGGCTGTTCGGCTCGCTGGTGTCTTGGGTAATGGAACTCGAAGTATCCTCATTCAAGAGGCTAATGAGATAGGACTCCTGAATGTTATCCCAGTCATCTAGCAAGGTCGAAACGGATTGATCGTCTTGCTCATTCCAAACAAAGGCATCGTCTAAAGATGATCTGTCAGTGCAAAGTAGTGCGAGGTTTTTCGTGGAATACGAACTGAAGAAAGAATCAGACTCGACGATTTCGCCGTCTGCGTCGTAGGAATTCATCTTGCTTTCGTCTCAAAGGGTATATGCGTAAGTGAAGGATACGATACGATTCGTCGCTCACCAGGAGCGATAACTGCGATTGTACGTCGTGAAATAGAAGAGATGATTGTATTGGTGGGTGTGTTACGAGACGAAGGAAGCAGATGGTGTTGTGAAGTGAAGCTGAGAACGAAGGAGGACGCTGGGCGAAGATGTTTTGGACGACGCTCCATTTCACTCGAACAATAGAACACGTGATTGATAATAAGAACAATAGGAACACTAATCACCCCATTTTCGCTGTCAATTTGAGCACCTAGATGGCCCATATTCTTCAATTTGTGATTGCTGCTAGGTTCATGTGGTGATGCTTCAGAGAGATGCTGAGATGAAAGTCTTGCCATACGAGGAGGAACAAGATAAGAATTTCTTAGATTTTGTTTTATATCGCCAGAGAAGAGAAGATGAATTAAGAATTTGTAGAGTTCGAAAGAAAGCACGTATATTAAAGAAGTCAATGTCAAAGGTGATTCATGATAACAGAAATTGAAGTTCAGGTGAAAGTGCAGGAGAAATGAAACGAAGCGCTTTCATCCAAAAGAAGATGGATTGGTATTAACAAACCATTGAATATTTCATGAAATCTGGTTCTATCGGAAGTGCAGGAATCTGCATCATCATCCAATGGAGCATCACTGAACTATTTGATGTGAAGATGTGAAAGAGATGAGATTTGAACATTTAAGTTATTGAAGTTTGAGAACAACGGGTCCGTGCGTCGGAAAAAGCATTTCCCCGGTGCTTGGCACTTGGCACTCTAGAAGTGTTCCGTGCACCACCCGATGGCCTTCCATCACCATCACAACAGCTTCCTCCTTCTATTCTATATATCCCATGTTAAACATTAACAGCTTTAACGCTTTTGAAACAATTTGTGATTTATTTTGAGTAGATTACCATTGGCCAGCCTCACATCTCTCCAATAAACCATTGGCAACACTTGAGCCTCCTTTCTTTACTCCAAAACTCAGAATGTCCATTTACTGGATATGAGACATGTTTCTAACCATCGTTATTTGGAAACGCTTTTGAAAGTAGGGCTTTTGATCAATCATAGATAATTACAATCGACGAGATGTCGAAATCAAGCATGAACATGAAACCTAGTAGGGTGCAGCGAATCTGCACTCTTTGGACTCATGACGAGAACTTCTCGAGAGACGAGGTTGTATTCAATGGTGAAAAGTTTCCGGAATTGGTGACTACCCCTGGCTCGTTAATTCGAATCATTGCCCTCAAACCTCCGACGACAATCCGAGATTTCCACGCTTCTACGAAAGGCACGTCAAAGGAAGCAAACCAGGGTGGCGGGGAAGGTAGTCAGAGAGTTAATACATCGGATTCTCGCTCTAGGAGATCACGGAGACACTCTGTTACCGTGACAATTGACGAAAGTGGTTCTGTCGTCCAAGATAACCGCGAGGTGGATCAAGAGAAGTCCTACATCTTCATCATAAAGCCATTGACACCGGATCAGAAGTCCAAATACCCAAATTTGCAGGTTAGTAATCCTCACCCGTGCGAAACCATGCAAATGCTTACCTCAAACCTCAGGTTTCACTATCAGAGAAGATCGCAAAAGTATTCGGCTTTCGTAACCGAATGCAAGTCGTAGTAACCACGGTATGTTGCTTCAATTGTATGAAAAGTCGTTCTCTAGCTAACAGAAGGTTTAGGTTGACGAAGAAAAGCATTCAGCTTCCCATGTAGAGATAGCATTTAGAGATGAATATCTTGCACGGGCAGATATGTGGCGCATGTCAATATCTGAGCTTAGCCACCGAACCGTCTATCGTGGTCAGAAATTAATATTCCTAGGCACAATCAAGGCAACGATCAAAAACGTGTACATCAATGGACAGTCTACTCATTCTGGTTACTTTTCTTCCTTGACAAAACCAGTCTTTCGCAGTGAATCTGCTCGATTTATGCTGTTCATCCAGATGTCAAAGGAAATGTGGGATTTCGATTCTGAGGGTGCCGGAGAAATTATGTTCAACAAAGTTGTGAACGGATTTCTACCCGACTTATTCAAGCGCTGGATGAAGTTGAATGCAAAACATCTGGTCACCATAGTCCTTTTCACTCGAATGGAGTATGCCAGGGTATCTCAATCGACAGAAACCCGATCGAAAGACGAATACGAAAAAATCGGCACGGACAGCCGAGGGCAACTCTACAGAGATTATTATCGAGTAGTTGTCAGTGAAATGGCAAGCGGCGACTGGGTCAATATCCTTTATCAACTCAAGAAAGAGTTCCGAGTATTCCTCAAGGATGTATCGCTAGTTCCAAACGTTCTTGACCCTCTCGGTTCATCATTTGGTTCATCAAATTCCGAGCTTACAATATCTGGCTCACCATCCGCGTCTGAGCATGGCAATGTCCTGGAAGCCATAAACTTGGCTGCAGTACAATTTGACAAAGACTACATTGATCGGGATCTTGTTCATACGGGTATATCCGTCATTGTCATCACTGCAGGCACTGGCGTATTTGAGGTTGACTACAGTACGCTGAAACTCACCACCGACACGCTTGTTGGATCTGGAATCGGAATTGATCTGGTGTGCCTATCGCCTATGCCATTACACTCTGTGCCTCTCTTCAAATACCGTAGCCCTCGTTTAGTTTCAGCGGCTTCATCTAAACGTAAGGAAAGTCCGAAACCTCATGAGAACATTGATGACCAGGACGACAAAACGCCTCGGCAAGGAGCCAATTTTGGTCCACTTCATGCCAACTCGCCTGGAAAGCTTCCCCCAATATACTCCCTGGAATCTATGACAACTGTTGCGCGTCCGGAGACTGATGAATGGAAATACGCGATACCGCATTGGGTGGACGTCTCATTTTGGTCAGGCCCATCGGAAGAAGTTGCGGAAGTAACAAAGCTGAAAAAGACTAAAAAGCCGCAGTCAAAGCCCAAGGTAAAGGTGAAAGGAAAGCCATTCAATCTTCGATGTCGAATGTATGAACTACAAATGATGGGTGTCATGGAAAATGAGCTAGGCAACATTTCAATCCCCCACATGGAAGAAGATCCGTTATTTCCCCATGCTTTACGGGGCTATTTCGAGGATCAGCATGCCCAACATAACGCGAAGGGGATTCTCCCTACTCAAAGGACAATAAAAGCAGCTAAACGCATCTCGACTCACGATCAACCGCCTCTTATAGATGGCCATGCGCTGCTTAGGTCCTGGATGGATACGTATGATGAACAGCTGTTTTGTCCTCTTCCACAAAGGCGAGAACTCGAGGAACGTGAACGCAAAGCAGCGCTTGCAGCAGCCCGAAAATCCAACGGAGACACTCCTGAATCCGAAGAAGTTGAGGATCCCGCACTATCAAAGTCATTCAAAACTCCACCCTCGGCCATACTAAGGCCTGGTAAACCTCTCGATAAGACCTTCCATCAACTCATGAAAGAGCATACCGAAAATGATGATCTATCCGCTAATAAGTCACACTCACACGACAAGGAGCATGGATCGTCAAACACACTGGTAGATGATGAGAAACGAAGTTCATCCGTAATTGAAACAGGCGTTTCGCCTCGGACGGACCCCCATCAGCAAGTAGGCTCCGGCGACTCAAGTAGACAGGCTGGATCAGTCAATGAATCTCGCGATTCATCTACAAGTGGACAAAACACTCTGGTCAAGAAGTCTTCTCAACAATTAGCCGTCCCAAAAGCCACGCCAGCACCGTCAAAGGGAAATAAATTTACGAGACCCACGGGGTGGCTTACGAAACAACTGAGCTTCGGGGTCCTCGGATTTGGCACGACTAAATCAAGTGTCGGGCCTGAGGTCACTACCGGCAAAGTTGAGACGGCAAAAATGACCATGGAAAATAACAAAAAAGGATTGATTGCGGCCAAGCTTGCAAGTACCAAAGATCAAGATACTGAAAAGCCTTCACAACCCATAACAATTCGATCATCCTCGCGGGCGAGCATTGCCTCACACTCGCCTTCAGAGCATGCTCGCAAATCTGTGGACACTGTTAGAAGCATGCACACGGTTCGAAGAGTGGAGATGTCTCAACCGGGTTCGATGACGAAGGACCCAGGTTCTACGTTTCTTTTTGCGGGATCGAAAGATCTATTGAACCAAGTAGGCCCAAAACCTGACCTAGCTTCAAGTGGAGGTCAGCAAATCCCACGAACCCTGTCACCAACGAGTGCTCTCTCACCATGGTCGGTATTGGTAAATCCTTGTAATCCGCGGAAAAACAATGAGAATTTTACAAACCAGTTTCGGCGGTGGCAACACATCTTTCCAAAGCCGCTTCGAACGTCAACCATTAAATGGAAATCGCTCTGCTCGCCGGCAGCTGTCCCATTAACAAACGAATACTTCCCAACTGCGGAACAACTCGCGACAGAATACAATGAAAGTCCATACAAGATAACCCAAGATGACGATGACGATGTGGCCGAGGGGTCAAAATCACGCGAAACTTTAATTCGAGAACTGATCGCTTTTCGTTTGTCACATGGATTTCAGATAATGGTTGGCTCAGCTGTAGCAGAGTTCGCCGGCCGACGGGAACACGACCTGTCAAACATCTTTGATTCCGATTACATGTGTCACGATGGTGACACCGTTTTCATGGCTATTGGTAATACCATTCACCAATTGGTCTGCGTAGCTGGTGGGGAAGTTGAAGTAAAACGATACGCCAGAAAACCTACAACTGCTTTGCAAGAATCAGCCGGCATCGACTCACCTTTCCCTTACAGACCATTTATTCGCACCGCTCTAGATGAGAAGTATCATCCCCGAGATATCATGATACAACCTCCGAGGAAAGAATATAACTGGAACTTTATCGATACCTTTCTGGCTGGATACCATGATGAGTTTACTGAGATACTTCGCTTTTGGCGTGCTCGGTTTGTGCTAATTCCAGCTGAACTGCCCACTGCAACGCGGCGACCGCTCCCCCTTCTCTCTGAAGATTCCGAGGAAGAAATTCGACTAGAAGGAATCCGAAAGTTGACACAGCTTTGGCAGAAGCATCGTTATATTCCACCGGAAGAGAGACATTTCCAGGCAACTACGAAGAAGCAAAAGGATCCGAATCCATTGGCTATCGAGTATCAGACTAGAGATCCATCAGCTGTTGTTTCTGCGGGCCTTGATAGCTCATTACTGGCTGATGGGGATAGTAACGATTTACAAAGTTCGATTTTCTCTGAGACGGAGCAATACCACACTTCAAACATTGACATCAAGAAACTTGCGGAAGACCTTCAAGGGGAGAAAGGCATCATGATGCTTGACCGAAGGTGGCATTGGAGATTGCATTACAACTGCTTTCTGGGTTTTGACTTAACAAGCTGGTTGCTTCAGAACTTCAAAGATATCGAATCTCGAGACGAAGCGGTTGATCTCGGGAGGCAGCTCATGGATAAGGGGCTTTTCCAGCATGTACAACGAAAGCACCAATTTCGCGATGGTAACTTCTTTTACCAAATTGCTGCCGAGTATCGAGCTCCTCGCCCGGATTCAAGAACAGGTTGGTTTAGTATACGGAAACCCGATAGATCCGTACCTTCTACTCCTATTTCAGAAGGTCCAAGGACATCTCCACTTGCAGGACGGAGCATCAAATCACGACCAAGCACAGCGGATTCTTCCAGTACGGACAATGATGGAGAAAAGACGCCTACTCGAGCACTAACCCCCAAACGATCCGTTGCCCTCAGTCGTGTGATGCGGTACGATGTCGATCCACGCAAGCGTTCATATAGACCTGAAATCATCAATCTTCACTACGATCGGCTTCATAGTCCGGACAACTGCTATCACCTTCGAATTGATTGGATGAATGTCACAGCCAAGCTTATAGAAGATACCATTGCCACATGGGCCACATCCGTCGAGAAGTATGGGTTGAAGTTGGTTGAAATACCTATCACGGAAGCTTCAAACATCACCAACTCTCACCCATTCCGGTCTCCGTATATCATTCCTCTTGCACTCCAACCACCAAAGTCTTTTCCCGAGAACATTTTCGATCCTCTCCATCTAGGACCACAAGGCCGACCAGATAAGTTCGCTTATCATAAAGCTTTACTTCGCAAACTCAACTTCGTTCTCGATGTCGAATCAGCATCCTCTTTCCCTCCAGATGTAGAAGTGACATATTCCTGGGGTAAACCGGACTACCGCTACACACAATTCGTCCACCGATCTGGCATAGTCCTCGCCCAAATCAGCGACGAAGGCAACTTCCTACTCACCGCCAACCGTCTTTACAACAGCCGCATCGCAGGAGGCGGTGTCATGGCCCTACGAGATTCAGCCAAATTCCGAACAGCAGACCACCTCGACCGGCGCGGAGGCAACGCGACAGCCCCAAACCCAACACAAACCGTTTCCACACCCGGCGAACGCGCGAACCCCATGCGCTCCCCCTTCGCATCCCCCTTAGCGCGTCCAGTCCAAGACTCCTCCCTCCTACACGCGCAACTCCAAACCGAGAAACCAGCCTCCAACCTCACGCCAACGCAAACAGCCGAACAGATCAAAGACGAAGTCGAAGCTTTCTGCGCTGATGCCACGGCTCTAAAGCACTTCTATGAGGACGCTTTGAAGCCGCGTGCGAGTCCTAGTCCGCGCATTCTACCCGTGTTGGATAATAATATCCCCGTGCTGGGGTTGCCGCCTAGTATTACGGTTAGAGAGGCTAGTCCGGTGCCGAATTTGGGGGCGAGTGTTTTGGCTAGTCAGTTTGGTCCTCGGAGGACGGGGTCGGATGGGAGTGGGTTTGGGATTTGAGGTGGTGGTTTGGTTGTTGGGAGGGGGAGGTTTTATATACCCTTGGGTTTTTTTGTGTGAGGATTTGGTATACGTGGGTTTTGATTGTTGATTTGCTTTTTTGTGGGATGGATGGTTGGATTTGGAGTTTTTGGGTTTGGATCTGTATGTTCATGTTCTGGACGTAGGTATATTTGTAAATACACAGTGTATTACGAAGGTAGCTCACAATTGAGTCGTAGAACCATGATGCCGCTAAACGTTTATAAGAGCAAAAATTTCTATAAGGCTGGGATTGAACCGGATTCATTTAAGAAGGGTGCCACCACGTTACGAATACAGCCCGGAAGAGAGGGCTAACGTACCTCGACATGTGGTTGACCGCCACCAAGTGCACTGCAAATTCAGTCCGGAAGAGAGGATCAATCTTACAAATATGACGCACCACGACGAGTCCTTCAAATCAACTGTACTGCACTTTTAGCCCGGAACAGAGAGAGCAAAATCTGCAAGGCTGAAGTGACACGACAGAACTTGCTTATAGTTAGTTTTTGTGTTGGTAAAGCCTCAAATTTCGCACTACAATTTTAGCACAGAGGAGAAGGTCTTCAAGAGTAAATATACAGAGCTTACTTACTCTCTTTCTACCTATATTCTACCTCACCTCATCGACCCTCCGCGGCGCTAGTATTGGAGTGCATCAGGCATCTTTTACACCCATGTAAAGTCGACCGCTGGCAAACCAAGCCATGCAAATCGACCCATGCACTGCAAATTTAGTCCGGCTGAGAGGATTGGACAGAAATACCAGGCTGCCACTGCGTGAATTCCCAATTCTAAACTTCAGCTGATGGCAGAGACATTGTGGGCAATATTCGTCAGTTACGCGAAGTAGTAAGTTTGAATACCCCCTCAATCCCCAAGGCATCAACAACTGTACTGCAATTTTGGCACGGAAGAGCAGGTAAGCCAAGACTAGACACCCACATAAAAGCTAGCCTCATACATCCCCGCCTCTAATCTTCTTCCAGCTACCACCAATCCAACATACTAATCCCACAGACACACACAATCACGTTTCAAGAAGAAGAAGAAAGAAAAAATAAATCATCATCACCCACTCCATTCATTCTTCAGAAACTACAAGCTACCTAGGTATTAAGGTATCACAAACACATCAAACAATACGACCACCATCCGATCCCAAACCTCCCAACCAACCGTCTAACCCACAACCCGAGCAGTCCAACCCACCCAAACCAAATCACAAAAGCCTACCCACCCGCAACAGAAAGAACCCTGGTTGAAAAGACGAACCAATCCACCCACATACCCACCCACATACACATCCCTCCCACTAGAACATCCATACCTAACAAAAGAAAAAGAAAGATGCAATGCACAAGGCCGTTCAATCATCACCGAGTCCCATATAGATAAATATGTTAAGATCCTAATCCCTTAGGCAAGAGATAGAAAAGAGTAAAAAGCAAAAGATAAAAACGCCCGCTCGAACGCAAATATAAGAAAAAAGATGGTGGAATAAAACAAGAAGCCGAGAAGAGGATATGGAAAAAGATGGAACCCGGAAGTGTAAAAAAACAAATGGAACAAATATAATACAAGAAGGCCTACTCTGTTGAGATGGTAGGTAGTTCGTGATGAAGGTAAAAGATTACTTCATCATAGATGTAGGGATATGTGATTGAGTGTTGATGTCACGATATCAATGGATAAAGTGTTAGCGCCACGAAAATCCGTGACGTGCTCACCTAGACCTGTGGCGTCAAATGACAACACCACTAAAGATGCATCACCACAAAAAGGCGGCCACCCGCACAACTTGTGCATCCAAAATCATTCCCGACTTTGCTCGACCTCGGAAAGCCACCTTCGGATCCCTTCCTTGAGAGTCGAATCTGCACTCGTCTTCGATAATGCATTCTTGCCTTGTTCGCTCGACAGTGTCGCTCTTCGCCCTTTGCTCCTCTCCGCTTCTTTGGAATCGACGCTTGCGCCTTCATCCTTAAGGCCTCGTTCCGCAGTAACGCTCTTTACCACATTCTCCAGAGCATCAAGAATCAGGGTTTTGCATTCACTGCGAGGAATCTCGATTCCAGGAACCATGTCCGAATCCGATCGCTCTTTTCTTCCACGTCTCGAACTTGATCGCGATGAACTTGCAGATTGAACACGAGTTGACTGGCCAGATTGAGCTAGGATACGTTCTACGGCATCAACGAGAGTACCATCCATATCCATGATGCTTTCCTCGGTGAATTGCTCTTCAAGGTGAAGCTCCGTCATTGGCTGGGATGCGCCCGGAGTATAAGGATTACCATATTGGCTGCGACCGGGAACACCGCTTATTCCAGGTGTAAGAACCGGTTGATGGAACACGGGAGTAGGGATGAGACGAACAAGGCGACGAAGCCGGATCCGCTTAATGGTGAATGTGCGGGTGTCAGCGACAAGCGCAGAGCATATGTCAATCCAGCGCTCCATTGGGCCTTGTTCCCAATTTGGGGTGGTGGCTGAAGACATGGGAGTCGGCTCAGCGGACATGGCCCGTTTAATGTCACGTTCCAAGTCATCATAGGGTCTGATGGCCTGGACAGCAAAATCCGGGTGGAACTCTTTCAACCATCCTGCTACATTGACAGACTGATCGGGTTCCTGGTGCGGGAAGGAAAACACGGATGACTGCGAGAAGCTCGATGCTTCAAAGTCGGAGGTAGAATGACCACCTAAAAGAGGCGACTGCAGGGGGGAACCAAACTCAGGAAGTGGAATATCGACGTCAATGACTCCATCCTTCTCGTTCACAGACAGTTTAAGCGGTGAGTGGTGAGATTTGGGGCGTTCCGGGATGGCACGTGCCGCTGAGGCTGGAACACCGCTGGAGCCGACTGGCCGCTGGTCCGGAGAGCGTTCGGCGTCATTAATGGGAACCGAAGAGGCTTCTTCCAATATATCGAGGTCTTCAGGGTAAAATTCGGGGTTCACCTCCAGTTCAGCCACCATCTGCTCTAACGCCGTCCTAGGCCGTTCCGTTGTCGGTCGTTTGTACGGACCACCCATCCCCAGACCGTCATCTGTCGTTTGCAGAAGGTCGCTTTGGTCAGTAGAAGACCGGCGTCCACTACTCCAGAAACTCATGATACTACCCCATCGGCCGGTTGATTGAGAGTCACTGCTCGGATTGCTCACATGTCCACTGGTGCTTCGTTGCAAATTGTTCATCAGATTCGTCGACGCTAGGCTCTCACTGCTGTCCGGTCGGTGGTTTTCTGTGGATGCTCGAGCACCTCTTGGCACGGTAAAATGTGCAACTGGAAAAGAGCTTTCGGGAGTAACAGTCGAAGTGGTGGCTGTGCTACCTTTGGTTGTCACACTGTCGGACATGGACGGAATTACCAAACTGCTGCGAATGGAATGAGCAGATGAACGTCGAGAGTGGTGTGGTTTTGAACGGGTAGTAACAGGCGGTTGTTCACTGTCGTTAGATGCTTCCTGTGTTGGAGCATTGTTGTCATAGACCCCGCCTGGTTGCAACCGCATATTCGTTAGGCTTGACTTGCCTCGGGGTCGGCGATTGATTGTACGACGGAGAGATTGCTTCCTTGACACTGGCATATTCGATGGGGGAGATTGGGAGTAAGCTCGGAAAGATGCAGATGTGCTAGGCCGCATAGGTGAAGCTCCATCATACATAAGCTGATTAGATGCTGGTAGAAAAGCGGCCAATAGAAATATCAATCTCCGAGCTGCCATTTTGTTCGGCGAGACAATAATGGTCCGGTTTGAGATAGTCAGATCTTCACCGGCACTCGACTTTTGATTTTCTCGATGTCTTCGACGATACCATTTTGGTCCGAGAATACTCAACCATTCCGTATGGCTGCCAAGGAAGGCTGTAAGGAGGTTGAAGAAGAAGAAATTCTCATCTCTCCCTCCGGCCCATCTTCCAAGCCACCTTGCTTCTTCACGCCAAACGCCCCATCTACCTTGACCTGTGATGACACGCGGAATTTTGAGTCCTCGGACAACTCTATCTCCTGCTAGTTCGACTGCCTTCTTGATGTCTTGATCGAATTGTAGAGTGTTAGGTTGTAGCCTCAAGTTCCTTCGAATTGGAGGCTGAACAAAATCTCGACTGGAACGAGAGGTATGGACTCGAGGTTGCTGGATCATCGGAGGGGCGGCTGCTTCTGTAGCTTTAAAGTGAGCCACAATCCGCTCATGAACCATGAACTGAAGGCTGGTGAGAGTACGAGTGATAACATCCCAGTGTTGGCCAACAACATCAACCCGATCGTCAACATCGCTGGTAGAGAGGATAGAGTCCACCCCAAAATTCGAATCGATGAGTGCCCATCCAGCTCGTCTATCGGAATCTAGTGAAGATCCCAACGAATCATGACCAACGGCCGATCCTGCCCCAAGACCTGTAGCTCTTGGATGCGGAGGGCTTAGACGAGAGGGTGGGCGGGGTGGAGGTGCCACAGGAAGATGAAGGATTATTGAGATCCCATACATCGGAGTTTTCCGCGTCTGTACTGGGGCTGCAGGCTTGCCAGGACCTTTGTTGGCCGTGCGAGGAAAGGGAAAGCCATTACTCTTTCCAAGTGAATTTTGGGGTGTGGGTGTGCGCACGTTGGAGGTATCCGAAGCGTGATCATCTTCCGGCAGTGTCACTGAAAATGTCCTCGTAATGAATATAGTACGTCTTCGGGTCTCTCGTGAGGATGCCTCTGTGTGATCCGTAGGTGGTCTAGGTAGTTCTGGAGGTAGGTTCGATGGGGTAAAAGAATTGGCCAGATTACTTTTTCTTCTCATTCCTTCCGATCTTCCTAATGAACTTGTGGCATCGTGAATTGTATGTAGACCAGGGCTCGTAACACCCAGATCTGCGGGCCTTGTATCCAGAGGTACAATATGCAGCTTGTTCGTGTTACCCCTATAGCTCATAGCCGTATTGCCAAACATACAATCCAAACATATGCTGACTTCATCGACCGTATCTCTGTGAGTTCTCGGCTGCGTATGTTCATCGATATTCGGCATGGACGAAATGGACGAGCCCCGAGTCCGGGCGCGGTGAAAGGCCCCAACGCCTGGTGACCGAGGAGTGGTAGGATCAATGGCAAGAGAAGACCTCCGCGCATGTACTCCGCCAAATGTAGGCCCGGCCGTATTCGAGTTTCCTCCACCTCCAAATGCTCGAGCCCTTGGAGCTGTCTGCGTCGGTGACTCAGCACGGGTAGGACCTGGCTTGGAGTCATAGAGGACCGTCTTGGGCATCGTGCCGGATTCATCTTGAGCTATGATTATCCTAATATCTCGTGGGTATTCCAGGTCAATTTCCCCCTGTGCGCCATCATAAACACTCGCCGATGGGAAGGTAGCGTGGATCGAGTACGGTTGCGAATCGGACTGGTAAAAGGTATTGGCGTCTGGGAATATTAATTGCTTCGTGTGAAGCTCTTCGGTAACTGAATCGAGAGAGTTCGATGGGTTCGGGGCGCCCCTCCGCGAGGGGTTCAAGTTGTGTAAAAGGTTGCTGATCATTTCTGCGGCCGCCGCCATCTAGTTACTCCATGCGGAGGGTTTTAGGAGTGGAGGAGGCAAGATGCCCGTGGGAAAAGAGGTCGGAACACGCTGGGCCGTGAGAAGCCCATGGCCGGGAGCGGGAGAGCTGGACAGAAGTCGAGTGGGACAGCTCGAGGGAAGCTGAGGTGAATGTACCAAAGTCGCGGCGGCACGGACGGCGGCCACGACAAGTGATGTCACGCAGGGACGTGATGCACGCGACGGTAGGAGGAAGAGAGGGCCGCAGAGCAGACAGGAATTGAGGGGTGAATGGAATGGGGGAAATGGTCGCGTGGAGTGAGGAATGTAAATTTGTGGAGAGTGAAGGGATGGTGGGTTTGAGGCAGTCTAGCTAGCCTGCGGTTCGGTCGTGCTCGGCGAGCTTACAAGCACAATGGCGTCGCTCTGGCAAGTTGCGGTGAAGGGCCGGCCCAGCTTCAACACCATTTTATTTATTCCTCTGCGCGAATCATGCCCGCCATGGGCTCGGGCTGCCTTCGTGAGCCGGGAAGAGGGCCGTCGCCCTTCCGCTGCCTGCGCTGCACTGTGCAGATGGCTGCAAATTGCCGTGGGTGCTGCCCGCAATCTATCCGCACCGTCCGCTTGCTTGCCTATGATGATGAGCGATGATGGATGATGAATGATGATGGCTGCCGCTCGTCAAGCCAGACAGTACTGCTACTATTACTCTACTGCCTTCTTTCACATTCCACTGCTGGCCTGGCTCTCCTGACGATGTGATGCTTTGCGCCTGCACTTGGCCCTTTCCGCCTGCACACAGCTAGCGACATGCTCGACAGGCCCGCTAACTGGCGCAGATCTGCTGGGGCTCAATCGGGAACAAACCCTCCCATGTCATAGGCCAGGCCAGCAGTGCCTCAAAGCTCAACGCTCAGCCTAAACTCTATCTTCGTCCTCTCCCATTCTCTTCCAACAACTGCCCTCGCTCAAGAGATCATCAACTGGCTCTCATGGCTGGCTGGCGAGCTGGCTGGCACGCAGGTTAGCAGGCCGGCACATCAAGATGCAGGACGAAGGATCCCCAACGCATGTACGGGCAGAGCAGCAGCAGCAGGATAACGACAATAGCATCGTCTGCCTATCTTGGTCGGTTGGTGGAGCATGAACAACAGGGCTGACGGTCACACCAAGCTCGCCAGCCAACAGCTGCATGCCGTTGTCAACCGGAGTTGATAGGAAACACTCGTAGTGCAGCCATGCTGTTGTCGCTGTCGGGCAGGATGGAAAAAGCAAAGAGACCAGAAAGGGAGGAACAGGGCCAGTACTCTCGTTTGCATGGTAGCACACCAGTTGTCCCGTGTCGTTTTCTCATGCTTCCGACGTATTCATTATTCACCACAGCTGGGCCATGGAGGGGTGAGGTCATTGGTGGTTGGATCAGCATCTGTGTCTGCCGGTCAAACATTGCCAGCGTCGCTCTCGTCGACCCCAGCCGACATCTTTGTCGAGATCTGTGTGACACGGCATTGGTGATTGGGTTGTGAGGGATCATGGGGGGGCATTCTCATTCAACCCGGATCCTCGCTCCTCCAAGGGTGCATTCCCAAGTGTTTGGGAACTGTCGGATTTCGCTGCTGCTGACGAAGCGCGGTACATGGATTGCAAAAACATGGATTCCTGCTGAGCCGTGTGGACTGTGTGTGCGATTCTCTGGGCATTGTTCAACACTTTCTGTCGTAGAAAATAGCTCGCCCTCTATTTGCTAAGAGATACATCGTACAGGTCTAGTGAGGGGGCTAGTGAGAAACCTCAACTCCACATCACGATCTCGAACTCCTCCCCAGGCAATCCGCTCCAAGAAAATGGTACGAGCGAGCAGGCTGGGGATGGTCACGCTACAATACACGCGCAGCCAATCCTCCTCAACAACTGAACAATTCCCCTTTCAGACTCAGGCGTGCATGTATTGCATGAAGAGAGGAAAAAAGTTCTCTTGCTACGTGCGATCCGAACCAGGGGGGTAGCAGCGAGCAAGAGACAAAGCGACAAACCACGAAACAAGCTCGAATTGACAAGCGGATCCCCATGCAGGCCATCGGTCCATTCGACACGAAATACCTCCCCTTTTCCCTCCTGTTCACCCATCAATTTACCACGGCAAAGGCACGCCATTCAAGGTGATGGAATTGCGCCCATATCACACGCATCAAGATGCTTTTAGCTCTTTAGCTCGTTGACGTACCAATACGCGCGCATCCACCGATACCGGAGCCTACGTGATTGACTGCCCCCTTTGAATCTTCCCTGCAACGCCTAGTGAGGTGGAGGAACCCGAGGAGAATGTGTGGTTGTGGAGGAAAAACTGGAGGTTAGTTCACCCGAGTGATGATCCAATCGCTGTATTACCCTCCGAGAGGGGTGGCTTGACTTGAATTCACCATCAACTTCTTTCTCTCCCTTTGAATCTCAAACATCACGAAACAGAAAACAAAAAAATTGTTTTTCAGTAAACACCAAAAAAATATCTCCGATTTCCTGGGTATTCTGTCGAACCCGGTTCTTATGACAAGACCATTATGCCTGCGTACCTAGTCTCTGGAAGTATGCACCCCGCCTGAGATTTTCCTCCCTCAGTCGGGTCAGTTTTCCAATGCACCCCAGAATATGCAATTGGTTTGCCCCGAAGGCAGAGAAACCCTGGTGGATAAATATCACCCCTATAATCCACCTCAACTAAGACCATCGCCTTTTCCTCCATTATGTCTCCCAATTTCTCCCTTGTGTCCAACAATTCATTTCCACAACCAGCGATCCTCCCAAAATTCTTCCATCTATCACCACAGCACGCGACCCCAATATCTAGGTATACAAACACCTGATAACGTCATTTTCATCTCACATCTCCGATCTACCTAATCTATCCAACCCAACATCTTATCTCATGCGGCTCTTCCCGCTTCCTTCCTTCCCCCCTACGCAATCCCGCCGCGCTCATTTGGAAAAAGGAAAATCTCGGCTATAGCGTAGATAGCCGTTGGAATAACAGGTTCTAGATCGCCCGCGCTCTAGCCATGATTTCTAAGTTGGGCTGGGCTTATATCCGGTTTTTCTTTTGCACGTGCTGAAATGCGGGTTATGCCCTGCGTGCCCCGGATATTCTATGTTGGGTGAGTTTTTGCCGGCTTCTGGGTGTTACTCTTATGACGACGACTGTGTTTGGATGGATAGTTATACCGAAAGGGCATTTGGAGTAGAAATGTAGAGAGAACGCATCTGGTAGGTCAAGGCTACTATCATTGTATCGTCTTCCCTACATTCCTCAAGTTTCTCTCATAATGAACTCATCATTTTTCTTCAAATCTAATGACAGGAAAATTACAATTTGACTCCATCAAATACCATCTTTGTGTCTTTTATTTAGTAATAGAAACCATTGATTCAATTCAATACATTCCTATGAAGTTCGTCATCAACCTTAGCTACCCATTCTTTTTCACTTCTCCCCAAGGTACGCCTCACCATCTACGCTCTCACTACCTCTATTAAGTCCATATCAACTCCATCTTTTAGAAGCATCAACCTTTTCATAAGCCCGTTAATGTGTCGCACAAACAAGTGTCCACCCAATCCAAAACATCAAATCTCAGCCTCGCTGGCCAACATCATCAGCTCTTCCGTGCTAAAATTGCAGTGCAAGATTGTATAGATATTAGATCTCAACCTTATCAACCGCCAGCTCCAGCTCCTCTGTGCTAGAATTGCAATGCATATACAGGCAAGAATATCGATCGTGAGATCCCATGGACTGACCCAAGGTACTCTAACCAATTTCCTTCTTAACCAACCAACCAACATATCACCACAACCATCCACCCAAACACCAAAAAAGCTCAATAAAAATAAGAACATCCAAACCGACCGATCCAATCCCTCAAATCCCAGCCTCGCACTAGTGGAATCGGCTCTTCCAGGATAAAACTGCAGTACACTTAACATAGGTGTGTGCCCCAAAAAAGCCAACCAATCAAAACGATAGGATTTCTACGAGCAAAATATCATATGACTTTGATATTTCATTCATGGAGGGTGTCTAGGTGTTTTATACTCAGGTATAGGAAAGAAATTATATGGGGAAAAAGCAGTGTCGATCACGTGATCACCTTAAATATTCACGTAGGTAACCTTTTTCTCTCCAAACTCCATCTCAGAAACCAGAAAAATGTGGTGGTCAAGAAGCGCTGAGCAATGTTGTATAGAGTAACAGTTGTCCCAGAACTCTGACTATTGTTTATATTATTCTTGAATAGTGTTCTCAGGAAAATAAAATCGTCAGTAACAACTAAGAGATATCTTATTTAAAAACTACAAGAAGTTATATCAGAACATACTTTCTCAATCCCTCGTAATAAACTCGAGATGCCATATCTATCAATCGCTTCCCAGCCCTCCTACTTTTCCCCTTAAACCAAACCATCTCAATCAAACCATCAGTGTATCAAACCCTCAAGTCTTTATATCTAACGCTAAGGCTTCTACTCAGAACTCATCATACTCTTAAGAGAGACACCGCTTAACCTCCCTACCACCAAAGAATCCACTCCAGTCTATCATATCTATGTCTATTTTTTTTTTAAAAAAAAAAAAACTTAAACCTTCATCCATCACACCAATATCCAAATAAACCTTCCTCTAGAACCCACAGAGAGCTAACCCCCACATTGAACATACAAGCCTCCTCATCCAGTACTGAAACCCCAATACACCCAACTCAAACCAAACAGACTAAACAAGATTTCCATACCCAAACTCCCATATACCTCCCCTCCCACCCCCAGCCTCGCTGACAAATACAATGCATCCACTCTTCCGGGCTAAAATTGCAGTACATTCAGCCTAGTCACCTCCATCTCCCCTCCATCTCACCTCCATCTCACCTACCAATATTAAAATACCTTTACCACCATGCTCAGACAAGTATATTCTATCCAACCTACACACATAATCAAGACCCTGATAAGTATCCTAAAAAAAGAAAAGAAAAAAAGAGAAATAGTTATATATCTATCTTTCTAAATCCACGAGCTTGTCTGCTATGAAGGCAGAATAACTGTAACCCATGGAACAATACCCTATATAGACATGTAACGAGGAGTGAAGAAGATCTATCTTCCTAAAAATCCACCTGAAATTCTCCCATTCACATCCATTTCCAACTCCAAGTCCCCCACCGCCACCCTTCTCACGAAACTCGTTTCTACTAACATCTTTAAGACTCCAACACACCTTCTCCCTACCCAAAACCCATCTCACCCCATAATACCATCCAAACCCACCAGCACCAGAACTCAAAGTCATATCCATCCCCAAGTCTCCACGATGACTTCATCAACTCTATACAAACAAACCCAAGATACATAATATAGCGAGCCTTATTATTTATGCATCCCTAGATCAGACATACTAGTAGGTAGTAGCTAGACTTAATCCGTATAGGAAACTTCCTAAACTAACATCCCTCAAATCAAAATTAAACCCCCTGAGTTATATTCCCTGATCCCTTCAAGGGCCTGCATACCTACCTACCTAGGTATTTAGATAAGTATTCACATACATTCACATTCACATTTATAAAAAACAACCACATACACAAAAACATATATAAACCAAAAAAATAATCAATCAATTTAACCCCTCACCCTCACCCCCTCTCCTCCTCGCCCCTCCCTCCCCATCTCCCTATCCCCATCTCAGCAGGTCTATCTCAACCCAACCAAGAAAGTGCAAGAGAGTACGATATACAGGAGGAACAAAACATACAGCTAGCCATATAACCCTCAAACCCCGAAAAGAAACCGCGCAACAAAAAAAAGGGAGTAGAGCTCCAAAGCCCAAGCAATGCCACTCCGGCACGCATCTAAAACGAACGAACGAACAAGTACAATAATACCCAAGTAAATCCCAAAAAACAATGTATATACAAACCCTTCAAACCCCAGTACGCCAAACGCTTGCTATCAGCGCTAGAAAAAATACCCAAGAATGCAGACCAATGGTTCCCTGATAGAAAGGTGGAAAACCCAGATATATCTAACGCTCTGCTCTCAACGCAGGAAGAAAGAATTGACAGAAAGAAGCAAAAGTTAAAAAAAAAAAAAAGCAACGAATGAATCAATGCATAAACAAGAATGAGAATCGAAAAGCAACGAAAAAAATCCCAGTTGGCCAATGTTATCCAAATGCAAGCTGGAAAAACCAAAACCCAAACCCCAGGAACTCCGATGCAAGTAATAGCAAATCATATCTCGTAGTCATGGAAAGGAAACAAAAAAGACCTAGTCATGACTCATGATACAATAGGAATGACTCCAAAACACCAGAAACACAGGTAAACGAGTACAAAAACAGGTTTGTGGGTGTTAGAGTTCAAAACTCCACCGGTCTCGAGAATCCAATTTGCGCTCTGTCATATCCCCATCAATCCATCCCCATCCCGAGTCACGGTCCCGCCATTTCGCCTCGTTTTCGTAAAGTAAAGTCTCCTCTTCTTTATCGGAAGGAGGGAGCTTGATACGGGCTTCGATGAGGGGGGCGGACACGAATCTTGAGTTACGGATGTCAAGGGGTGAAACCAAGGTCTGAAGTGTGTTTAGGGAGGAAATGTCGGAAGTACTCAAGGGAGAGCGGGTTGTTCCTTCGGAAAGAGTCGAATTTGAGGATGCTGCAGATGAGACTTCACGTGACAGTCTAGAAAGTGGACGATGGCTTTCACCGGGACTCAGAGGAGAATGCTTTTGAACATATTCGGTCGAGCCGTACCCGCTAGACATCACCGTCGAGAGCTTCTGTCGACTGCTGCGGACACGGACGACGTTTAAATGGTCGGGTAAGTGGGCTGGCGGAGGAGGGGTTGGGGGTGATCCAAATTCTGACGTCATGTCGCCGTTTTCATCCCGCCCACGCATTGGGGTTGTGATAATTTTGAGCGGTTTCTTTTTGTAGGAACTGGCTGCAGACGGCGGTCTGACTACGACTGCTCTTGGGTCCCGGTCGTGACGTTGGCCGTGAATCGAGTTCTGGTAATTGCTGTACGAACTGCCTCTGGACAATGGAGGCATTTCTGGAGTTTCACCTCTTTCTAGTTTTGCCCGTAGCTGTCTGGCGCTTACTTGCCGTTGGAGGTTCAACTCTACACGGCTGCTCGCTCCACTCCCACTGCGACTCCGAGATGGTTTTTCCTTCCCATGCATGACGCTTGCCTTTGGGGGTGGCTGACGCATCCATCTGCTTTGTCCAGGATCTGTGGAGAGTATGCTCACAACTGGGGGATGTAAATCATTCACTGGAGGAGCGCGATGAGTATGATAGCTCTTTTCCGAGGATGACTTTGCTGTTACTGGTCGGCTTAGGCCAGGAACACCAACGGAGGATCCGGATAAGGTATGGTGAAGCTTTTCCTCCATTCCCCATAATTCTTCATCTTCCCGCTGGTAATATCTTTTCCGGTTCCAGTTCTCGTCATCCAGGGTGTCGTCAGACATGTGCAAGGGGGAGCTGCACTGGTATACGTCCAAGCTGCTGCCATTGCTCACAACCGTACTCTGGGTTCCGGCAGTATTGACCCGTTTCTGACTCTGACTTCCTGTGTTTGTCCGTCGTCCCTTCGGTGGTCGTGCTTGAGGACCCAAGCTGATGTCTTCTTCCCAGTATGGATTGGTGGTATTGATTCCGGCTTGTCTGTAGAGGTCCGGCGAACCCTGCTCAAGCTCCTCTCTTACGGTCCTAGCTCTCTTTATATCTCTTCTCCTTTTCCGTTTCCGCTGGTATTCGTAGAAGGGCGCGCAGGAGGCATAGTGGAAGACGGCGGATTGAACTCCGCGCATGAACCAGGCCATGGTGACATGCAAGGCCGGTCCTCCAGCTCCTGTCGGTATTGTATAGGAGAATTAGAATGGCAGCGGAAGGTTGCTGGCGGTAGGCGGCGGCGCCTTGGGTGGTTGCAGGAGGTGAAGGACGAGAGAGGTTGGGAAGGGCCGAAGACCGAGGATGCAGATTGCAGATTAGGTAGGGATTGGGGGGAACTACAGGTCAGGGGAGCGTGAAACCGACACGTTGAAAATCATGTTTCGCTGGGGATTGGGTGGCCTCGAGTCAAATGGATTGACTGTGCCGCGAGCAATGCGGACGTTCAATGAGGCCACTTTCGTTTGATGTCGGAGGGGCCGCGCAGTCGGGTGTTGCAGTCAGTCAGCCTTAGTATCCCGCGCGTCATCGGTGGCGCATTCCTCTCTCCTCGATGGCCTGCGAGAGCGTGGAAGGGTCAATTGGGCGAATGCTGCTGGTCAAGTGGGCAGGCAAAGGAGGGCAGAGGGGAGGCGTGAAGCAGAAGAAGAAGGGAAGATCAGCGACGGGGCGAGCACGAGGATGCAGGACTTGGGCGCAATTGCTGGAGCAGTTGCAGTTGACGGAGATGAAGCTGGGCGGAGAGGGACAAGCACAGGGGAGCATTGGGACACCGGCCCTGCTGATTGGCGAGGGGTGACGAAGCGCGGCCGGGGGCTCAGCGCACCAAGCAACACCAAGCAGCGGAGCTTTGGGATTTAGTGGGGGGGCAGCAGTGGTGGAACGCTGAAGGGGTCTCCCTCTCTCTCTGCCTGTGATAGTGATGTGATTGCGATTGCCATGCCCAAGCCTACCTAAGCCCATGTCCCCCCTCCCCCC
>AJFL01002349.1:0-12519 GCA_000467735.1 Rhytidhysteron rufulum CBS 306.38
TGGTATTGAAGATGACGCGACGCGATACACATCCGACCTCACTGTGAATAGGCACTATCGGTCGGCCATATGGCCCATACATTGACTTTACTAGATAACCGTCAAGCTATACCATATGTAGCGAGAAGTACATCCCACTTCAAATCATAAAGTTCGCACTGAATACACACCACCAAGTTGACAAGCAGCATGTACCAAAACAAAGACTTCACAGGATCAAGGAATTCAGAGATTTGAAACCAATGTCAACTTTGTACATTCTCACATTACATTAACAACATATACTCATAACCACCACCAACCAATCCCCATTTTCTAACCAACCAAGCATCCAACCAAAAGAAGAAAACCCAAAGCCCCTCTCCAACCAAAAGGAACAAGCTTAGAAAACGCGTCCCTTGGTCTGCTTGCCCTTCTCCTCCTCAACGGTCTTGGTATTGATATTCCTCCAAATCAAAATACAGGCCACACAAACGGGGATGAAGCAAACACCAGTGATGACCATCTTACGCTGAACATCCGAGTATGCCGCAATAATGGCATCACCAATGGGCGTATCATAATACGACATCTGTACCGTGATACTTCCATAAATCGTCGAAGTAAGATTCTTCGAATCTTCAGGGAGGAACTCGTAAAGCTTGACGGGGAAGATATTCGTCCAAAGCGCACCGGCCAAGGCGTTTCCAATCGCGGCACCGATGGATCCAAAGAGAGAAAGGAGGGCCAACGCGACGGCAACTTCCTGATGGTTCACGCAGGAGAGGATGGCGATTTGTTCAGTCAAGGCCCAGACTCCGCTGTAGATTCCGTTGAAGAGTTGACACATGACCAGGTAGTTCACTTTGCTGTGGGGGGTACGGAAGTGGATCAGGAGGGCGGTTCCGAGAACGGCGAAGGGGACCATGGACATGGAGAGCCATTTGGGGTTTCCCCAGTAGCGGAGGACACTGGTGAGATGGGTTAGCTTCTGTGGAATTGTTGGGAGGGGGTGGTTGGGATAAGAAATGGGTGTTCCGAGCTTTCGCCGATGGAGATCCGTGGTTGAAGATATTGAAAGGGGAAGATACTTACAGTCCGGTGAGAGGGCTGATGAAGGCTGACATGAGTGAGAATGCGTTCAGGATGTATCCTGCGCTAGAGATGCTCTGCCTGTGGACGACTTGCAGGTAGGAGTAGTAATAGGCATCCCAGACGCTGGAACAGTCGTTAGAATTACCACGATTTCGAATTCAAGACAGTAAAAGTTTGACTTACAAGATGGACAAGAACATGAATCCATAGGTCAAGCAGGCACCAAGAATGGTACGGTCCTTCAAGAACCTCCATGGAATGTAGGGAACAGTGGCGAAGTACTTTTCCCAAACGACGAAGGCACATAAGAGAACGACACCGAGAACGATCATAGCAATGATGTATCCGGTCTTCCATCCATTCGGAGAGTAAGAAACAAGACTGAAGGGCAGAAGGAGCAAAGCCCACCCGGCGATGGTGAAGAACATCCCGGGAACGTCGAATTGGATGAAGTAGTACTTGAAGGACTCGAAGAGGGTGCGAGTCTTGACGCGTTGCGGGTAAATACCCTGCTTGACGGCCTTGTTCTTGCTGATGATGAAGATGATGGCCACGGGGATACAGAAGGCGATCAGGATGATGAGCATGGCTCCGAAAGCCCATCTCCAGGTGGAGTTTTCCTGGAAAAGCTCGGCGATTCTTGGTCCTGCGAAGACGGTGGCGATCAAGGGAGTGTTGTAGATTCCGAAGATCAGGGCTCGGTTCTTGATGGAGGTGGTGTCGGTCAACATGATCTGGATGACGTATTCGATACCGATGTGGCCGACCCAGTAGATGGTGTTGGCAGCCGCGTACATTTCGACGTTCTTGCAGGTGGCCTTCATGATTCCTCCGATGATGATGAAGACGAGCATGAGAAGGAAACCCTCGACACGGCCCCAGATATCGATGAGCTTGGCGATGAACAAGCTGCAGACACCACCAATGATGGTTGCGAGAACGCTGGTGATGCCCAAGAGACCGTGAGCGCTGAAAGAAGAGGTGACATAGGCCACGAGATTGGACTGGACGGATTGCAGCAATTGCTCGACGAATTGGACAACGTAGAGCCTATGGTTGGCGGTTAATTTGAGAGGCTAGAAGAGGTATATTGAGCACGCGACAAGAACGTACAGGATAAACATGGCGATGAGCATGTGCTTGTCCCAGACGGCGGTGATGGCTTCAACGCGCTGGACACCGTCTTGCTTGACCTCGCCATCCGCATCGTATTCGGCGGGCTTGTTCTCGACGGCAGGTTCGGTGGTGAAGCCGTGTTTCTCGACATCGTAGGGCACATCGGCCGGGGCAGCGCCGACGGATGGGCGGTCGGGGACAGACATGATGGGTGAGGACGACAGCAGTCCGTGCGTGGATTGCCCTTGCAGCGAAGAAGCAGCAGCCTTGTATATTCAAAGCCCGAGGCAGACCAGAGGATGGGCAAGATGGACAACCGCAGTGGGAAGAAAGACCAAGAGGAGGCAGAGATGGGCGGACCTGGAGGCCTCATATATTGCGAGCAGGCATTAGGCGTGGGTAGGGTGGCCATTGGCTAGTGCGGGCCTGGCGCATGCAGCAGATGCAGCAGATGCAGCAGAGGGTATTGGACTAGGGGCGGAACGGAGGCGAGGAGGAGCGCCCCACTCTGCGTGCCTCGCTCTGAGCTGATTCTCGGATTCTGGACGTGGGCATAGAGTGAATGTGGCTGATCATTCACCATCTCCGTACCATCTCCGTGATAACAGGGTCATGGCAGGGTGTGAAGGGCGAAGGAGGGGGGTGGAGGAAACCGGAATGCGCGCGGGTCTAGGCGAGGCCGCTGCAGGACGGCCAACAACAGGCCGCAGTGTGAAATGAAAGGTCGCCAAGGGGAGTCAAGGGGAGCAGAAATTTTCACGGCGTGTTGGGCGGCTACTCGGTAGAGGGAGAGGGAAACAGAGCGATGTCGGTCTTATCAGATGATCGAGATTATCAGTTCCTCCGCACCGCCATCGAATCAGATAACCACGCATCCGGCCTCTATTCCTGTTGCAGTATGGCGGATGGGGATGCTACCTTCCTTTAGGAATGGTGGGTGCTGACAGGTGGCACTTCCCGGCTCGCGGCCAAGCAGCCGGAGCGGGGCGAGGGGGCGGTCCAGTCGGTCCAGTCGGTCCAGTCTGTCCACCAGTCTGTCCAGTCCACCCGTTCCAAATAGCCACCCCGACCTAATCTGCCGTGCCGCACCTAGTGCTCATTCACCAATCCCAACCCCAATAGCTCCCACCCCAGCCAACTCAACCCCTTTGGAATTCTTCTGCATTCGAGCCTTTTTTCCACGCCTACCTTCTCTTCATGGCATGCCCCCGAATCCCCGAAAAACTAAAGAAAAAGAAATGCTAAATATACGCGTTCCGTACAAACTCCCTACTACCAAACCCTGCGCAGGATGATCAAGCATTCCATGAAGGAGCTCTGGAGCTTGAGGGAACGCACCCCCCCTCGTGGTATACTACGGAGCTTGCCTTCCCTAGGCTTAAAGCTATACGTACGCCTCCAAGCCACCAAACAAATCCCCCGACCGACCGGCCTCAATAAATAAATTTTTCTTCCCGTTCAATATTGGATCTGTCCAATAGTCCGAATCCTTTTTGTGTTGTGTTCTAATAATCAGGTTTGCTATTGCATGAAGCATTTTCTAGGATTTCGAGAAGCAATACACTTACGTTGTCTCAATAAACAAGAGACTGACTGGCATGAAACTATTACAAATGTAAATCCAACAACACATCCGCCCGTCAGAAAAACATCGGAGGTTGATCCCAAATTCAAATCGTCGATTGATGTAGACAGGTACTCGAGGCGTTGTTCTTGTGATGTGAAAGATTGACCATTCGGGAATAGCCGGCCACATGCACCACCTGCATTGTCTACCTGCACGATTTCCCGGTTCATGTGGCCATGTGTGTACCTTCTCGCGTCTACCCGCATGTGGGTGGGTGGATTGCGTACAACTATAGGTTGTCAACTTTAATCCAGCAGCCAGTCCAGCCTTTTGTATGGGTGGGTACCTTGCAGATCACCTGTTCTAGCCTGATCGTGGCGCTGAACCAATCTGAAGGACCCGACGATGGAGATCCCAAATGCCTGACATCAACAGGCATGGTGATCATCCAGATAATCGAACATTGATGTGACTGGTCTTGTCGATCACAAAGTCTGACGTTACTAGGGCTGATACTGTGGAGTAACACTTGACGACACGTAAGAAAGCCTGAGGCAGGAATGATATCATGTCAACATTGCAGCATAGTGACAACTCTTAGCGTCGAGGTTTCCATCATTTTCATATCGTAAAAGAACAACGAAGCAAGATATCCAAGTACAACAGTCAGTGATCACCAGCCCCACGTCATCGCCAAATACGCATTTAATCGAGCATTTCAACATTCAAGACCTCAGCCCATCAACCAATTCATCGACAAGCCTCTCCGTCATCTCCAACCCAGGATCATGATCTGGATTCACCTCAGCAACGCTAAGCGCAATCGTCTTCTCACTCTTCAGAAAAACCTTCAACGCCGCCATTACTTCCTCAAACCCAATTCCAGTATAACTCGGCACATTACATAACGGGAACCGTCCGGGATCGATGACATCGATATCCAGATGAACAACAATGTAATCCACCCGTTCCTCCATCCATCGTAGTGCAGCTTGAGCGCTCGCAATCGGTGAGCGTTGCACAAGCTCAGAGGTGATGACTCGATAGTGGTTATCGAAAAGGTAGCCCAAATGCTCCCGTTTATTGACCGGTGAGCTCATGTTCAGACCGAAGAGTACCATGTTACTATTGTCCACAACCCCGGATCCATCAGGCCGAGAGAAAGGTTTCATGCTCTCCAGTGCTCCATCACGCAGCGTCAAGTGGGTGAGTGTCATGCCAGCAATATTACCCGTCGAGTTTGGCTCGGTTGGCGTGGACAAATCGCAGTCAGCGTCGACGTAGATCATGCCCACTCTCTTTGAGGTTCCTTCGAAATGTCGCCAGTAAGCCGACAAAATGGGAGGGCAGTAGAGACATTCACCGGATAAAATCAATTGGAAGGTAGGATGTTTCTGGTTGTTTTCCAAGCCTGCTGCGACGGCCTCGGAGACCTTTTTGCAAGCCTCGACTGTACGGGCTTCGTTTCGAGCACCATTGGGCTCTCGATTGGATGAAACCCATCCCGCAGAAGCATTCGAGAAGGCACTCGTTTCTTTCACTTGATACCCAATTGCCCCGAGTTTTGATTGTAGCCCTTTAGCTTGGAAGGCGGCAGGGGCTCTCGACTTGCCCGCATAGATGGACCCGATATCCGAGGAAACAACGACAATGTTAATGGGCTTGGATTCCATCTGGTGATTACCTTCTGCTGTTTGACATGTAGGTTGTGTATTGAAATGAAGCAAGTACAGAGCAAGTGCAAAGTCAAACGGGATTAAAGGCGGGGTTTGAGTAAGCCTGCGATGTGACGTCAGCAACCAGCCTCTTCTGATCTTGCTATCATGTCTTTCCTAATTCGGTTAGAAGTTTCTTATTGGGCGGTATGGGTTAGCTTACTAAAGACTTCGATTGACCTTTGGCAGCATCTATTGACTAACAAGTAAGGGGTTTGTGTTTTGAATTTAATGGATGTCTCACTGGCATGTCGATTAAATATCTATGGATTCTATAAACAGTGATTCGGAATCATGTGATTAGATTAACAAAGATAAAAGCATCGTGATCATCACTACAGTTTAGATTTTGACCGACTGGTTAGTCACACTTCACAAACTTCAGCTGATACTTAATTCAGGTTCTTGAGCTTATTAAAATAAAGTTAACATCATGAGCTCATACATCAAGCTATCACTCTATCCTTACAACGAATGTTACATTTGTATTCATCTAAAAGAGAGTGTACTGTTCTACCTATTAAACATAGATGTCAGATGTCCCTGGTCCCTAATATACAGTGTAGGTACAACCACCAAACAACTGCCGAAGAGCAAGGGAAATAACCATCTACTCGTTTCTTGATGTAGGAGGTTGATTCACTTTCGTTTAATTCTCGTTTACCTTCGGTTCCGTAATATCATTCTGGGTGGTGGAAGAATTGCTACTACGCAGCTTCTGCAGAATTTCTGCGGCTTGGACTGCGTATTTGCCCTTGCTTCGGATCCGGTGACCGTAGAGGTAGAACAAGAGTGGAAATGGCATACAAGCAACGGATAGGAATGCTGGCACCGATGGCGCCCAGTGTATACCGAGATTGTGCAGCATTGGAGTGGTGAAGAGTGGAAACACTGCCCCGAATATAGAACGTAGAACAGTACTTGCGGCAAGGACAGATGCTGCGAAAATGACGTACGTATCGACAAGGTAGTTGGTCAAGCTCAAGAAAAGCACCACCAAACCATAGGAAAAGATAGAGGTGCCAATGATGGGCACCACCCAGTGTATACCCGACCCGTTGGTCCAAGCAAACCAGAACAGCCCAATAGGCAGAGTGACCGAGGCCAGTATCCCGAGCTTTAGGCGAACCTCTGGTGGTGGAAAACCGTTGTGTTTGGCCGCAATGCGTACGTAATGCTTGTTGTAGTATATGCCATTGAGAACGCCAAGTGACATTCCCACTGCAACGCCGAGGAAGGACAGTTCGCTGGTCTGAGCTGACCAGCCACGTTGGGACTCGAATATGGGAGGGAGAAGTGGAAACATCATGTATCTGAGAAAGTCAGCTTCTTTTGCATTGCTTCAACTTTTGGGGGTCGGAGGACTAACAAAGTGCCGTAGACAATCGCCATGTAAATGGAGGTGAGCAGAACAATTGGCTCGCAGAATAAAAGCACCCATGGCCGGGATAGCATGGTCTTGTATTGCTCAATCAGCTTCCTTTTGTGACCCAGGTCTGTTTTTGCCACATAAACCTTTCCGGTCATTTTGGACAGTTTTTCAGCACGCTTCGACAGCAGGTATGGTGCGTACGTCTCGGGAACGAATACGCTAATTAGGATCCATAGTGTGCCAGTGAATATAACGAAGAGTCCATGAACCCAGCGCCATCCCGCAGCCTCTCCTAAGTAACCACCGACAATTGGGCCTGCACAAAATTAGCAGGAAAGCATGCGCTAAATGTGGGGGGTAGGCAAACCAAATGAAGGACCTAACAGAGGCGCGGCCAAAAAAACGGCAAGCATCATTCCCCTCTCGTTCGCGTCGAACATGTCGGCGATGATAGCACCCGAGTTGGTCAAGGAGGAAGAACCAAATACGCCAGCGAAGAGACGAAGAACGGTCAAGGTCGCAAAGCTATCGGCCGCAACACAACCACCATTAAACGCAGACAAAGCAAAAAATGTGCCGATAAATGACAGTCGTCTGCCAAACTGCTCTGCTCTGGCCATTAGCTGATTTCGTACTGGTAATCAAGGGAGCCTACCACTCAGCGGTGCTCATAGCAATGGTCCCAGTGCAAAGCCCAACACGAATACAGACACACCCAGTATAGAAACATTCTCAGATACACCGAACTCCTCGATAATGCCGGTGACCGCACCCGAGTAAGCCGAACTGATGAAGGTGACGGCCAAGGTCGCGAAAGCTACCAGTATCGTGCATAGGTATTTCTTCCATCTGGGAAGCAGCAGAGGGTTGTACGGATCGTTGTGAAGAAACTCGACGATGTAAGGAGATTCTGGGATGCCACCACCGAGGAACGTGTGATTGAGGACTTCTTCTGTTACCCCGGCTGGATCGGTAAGCAATCTGAAGTGAGAGACATGTTCTGTTCGTTGGGAGCGATTGTCATGATCGTGTAGATGACTGTGGTCTAAACTTCCTGATGACATAGCTAACGCGAAGCAATAGACAAGATGCAGATAGAAGAGAAAATAGAGAAATGAGGGGAGAGAATCGTGTCGACAATCTCCTGAATGCGTGTGTTTACACTTTTGAGTGGAGGCAGCAGGAATAGGAGTTTATGTCAGCACTGCGCCGCAAACAGGCAGCAACATGATTTATTTATCAATCACTACATGGTCAAGACACATTCGAATGCACAAATGGCTTCGGATGAAATATTTCTATGAACCAGGTTGGAAATGGTGCCAGTCTCGCCAATGTTTATTTGACCACCAGGTTTCAAATGCAACATAAAATTTTAATATTTAGTCATATGTGTAGTCTATTTAATGCTAGATAATCTTCATAACATGCCCATTCTATCTTTAATTCAATGGAAACCAAAGCAACTTTGCAGCCGTAAGTCCCAACTTCGTTCTCGCCACCACAATAAGCATGGCTGGTTTTGATGGGAGAGGTTTAAGGTCCCATCCCAAGCTTGTTGTGTTTTGATTCCTGTGATCCAGAGCCACGTCCCAGTCTACGCCATCGACATCTCCACACCATGCTTTCGCGCCATTCAAGTACACCTCCAACGCAGCTGCCGACCCATCACCTCCGCTCAATCGACCCGAAAGTCGAATGGTTAGTTCATCCCCTCTCCGCTCAGCCTTCACACCTATCTGAAGATTGAAAGGCGTGTTCCCAACTACATGTGGTCGTTGTATTACACGATCCGTGACCAGTCCCGGAGTCAGTGGTGGAGTTGTTCTTTTCCGAGAGCCTTGCTCGTACACATACGCATATGCTAATAGTTTATCATCATCATACGCCTTTCCCGCAAAGGTCAAATTTACCGGCATCTTTCTCCTTTCCATCATGCCCATGGGGACGCTCACAGTCGGCACACCCAAATGACGGATCGCGCGATTACCGTTCGAATACTTCACTCCGTTCTGGAGACTATGCCTTGCGCTCTCGAGGTTGAACTCTAGGTCCGCGAATCCGACGTCACCGTTTGCAGGGAACACAAGGCAATCTAATCCGAGGCGATCCATCCAGTCCTCTAAATCTCGCTGTCTTTGGGCTTCTAAGCTAGTGAGGGCTTCCTTAAGGCCAGGAATATCAAAGATCGAAGTATCCTTGTATTGAGCAGCTAAATTCGTGAGTCCGGGGTAATCGATGAAGTTTCGAAGCTCGAAGAAGGTGTCAGGGGTGTAGCCTTTCGGCTTTGGGAATAAAAGATGTGGGTCGACGGCCTGAAGATTAGCCAGCTTTGGGTCGTTGTGGCTCATGAGGAAATCATCCCATGCCTTCGCAATGAGAAGACCTCTCTCTACTCGATTCCAGTCCGAAGGAGCACCGACAACATTATTTGCTTCACCAGATGCCGAGTCATTCTCGTAGTTTGTGACAAGAGGGAAATCGGTGTACACAATTTCTGCTCCCATCGCTTCGAGATCAGCCGCCGCTCTTCTCCATAATTCGATCACATCGCCATTCACCACTGTTGGTTTCGCATTCGGATCTGAGTCTTCCTGACCAACATACATCTTTGGTACTCCAATTCTTTTTCCTTTCAATGTATCGGAACGTATAAGGTTAGAAAAATCGATTCTTGGAGCCTTTGGGATTGCGACGTGCGTCTGTTGTCTCCAAAAATCCCCCTTCGTCTCCTCATCTGGCTCAGTGATTACTGAAAGAACGTCCAACAAATCATTCATAGACCTTGCGTACGGAACCGGTACGTCGCACGTGACATAGAGTGGCCAAAGCCCCCGACATGAAAGCACGCCCCTTGATGGAGTATAAGCACAGAGTGCATTATTACTTGCGGGACTCCTTCCACTAGACACAGTCTCCGAGCCTATTCCAAATACAGCCATGCTACTGGTCGTGGAGGTGGCAGCACCATTAGAAGAGCCAGACGAGAAGGCGGCAGTAAGATATTGCGCGTTGTACGGACTTTCAGCCCGCCCATATAGGCCTCGTTGCATCCCACCAGCTGCGAATGGTGGCATGTTCGTCTTCCCTAAGAAAATAGCACCAGCATCTCGGAGTTTGGCTGCAATATGAGAATCCGAACCAGAGGCCAATCCAGCAAGAGCAGGTGATCCGTTCGTATTGGTCAGGCCGTCATATTTGAAGCTGTCTTTCAATGTGTAGGGAATGCCTTCCAATGCTCTTCGTGGTAGCCCGGCCGCTCTGCGAGAATCTGACGCTGCTGCATCTTCGAGAACGTTGGGGTTAAAGATCGTAAATGCATTCAGGCCACCACGGATATCGTATGTAGCGATCCGGTTCAGGTAACTAACAACGAGCTCTACGCTTGTGACTTGACCAGATTCTAACGCCCGTCGATGATCATCAATACTGGCTTCAAGGATGTCGAATTCCGGGGCGCGAGTTTCGTACATGGTGACGTGAATATAACGACGCACGAAAGGATAGAGAAATTGGATGTCGTCAAGACGACCAGGGCTAGATTTGGATGTGGAATGAGATGGATCGTTACCACCAAAGGATGCAGTCTTCTTACAATGCCCAGCCATTTATCCTCAGACCCTGCGCTGAGATAACGATATCGGCTGGAGTTTTCCGACGGATAACGATCGGATCCGTCGGATCCTTCACAACTCCACGATAAAGAACTTTAGTCATAGAAACATAAGTTACTTGGCATTGGATGTTTCACTTGTTTGTTAGTCCTTGAAAGTACTTCGAAGGTTCAGTAGTAATAGAAATGGAGAAGGCGTTTATACTTTTATTAAACTTGAGTTGCCCTTTCCATACTAAATAATTAATATTTTTTTCATTTTTCCAATTAAATATTTTAAAGGTTTAATATTTAAATTATAATTAAAAAGAAAAATAATTTAAAAAATCCTATACTTTATAAATATATGTATAAATGGGTAACTTTAGCACTAAAAAGATAAAGCTAAGATATAATTTTACGCATACAAATTCCATTAACCCTAACCCTGTAAAAACCTATCTGCGCACCTGCCTTTTTCTTTCCTTTTCCCCTTTCCCTTGGCATAGTATTTGTAATAATTAAGAATGTTTAACCCCAAGCAAGCTATTGGCTCTCTCGTGAACTTCCTGCGCGTGACAGTATCCATAACTCATACGTTATTCAACCCTAACCCCAGCATTCTCCTAGCAAACAGACAGTGGCATTTCCAGACGCACTTGTACTAGACAATCTAGTATACTAGAACATATACCGTGTCTACGCGTATCCAAATCCTATGCTCCGTTATTAGTAACAATTGAAGTCGATGATATTTGTGGATATAGTAGTTTGTGATTATCGTCGTGGTGTGTTGAAGGCACCCGTTTCAACTCGACTTATAATTATTTAAGGTCTTTTTTCGTGAAACCTTCTGAATGAGAGGTTTAAAAGAAGGCATACAGGCTGCTAGAAAGTACATTCCCGGTTCTACTATTGTCTATGTCAACGTTTGGGCGGAGTTATACGTTGTATAGGTAGCTATATCAACCGTAAAGAGTTGATATGTCCGAATGATGCTGCCCACAGTGCCGCTAAACTCTTCAGTATCATTCAATGGAAAGTAGGGAGACATTAAACTTACACACTACCTGTAATAAATGTCATAAAAAGCCCAATCTTAACAGGAAAACTGACATGCAGTTTGTATACAGCAGGCATTGGTATTGCGAATATCAAGATGTCATTTATAACGTTTGGAATGCAAATATATCGATAAAATCCCAGGAAGTCGCCACACTTCCCCCCGGGAATTGTTTTATCCCATTGATATGAGAATGGTCGGCAAATGATTATAGAACCTAAATGGGCAGTAAGACAGGTTAGAACAACCAACCCCCCGACAGCGTAATTGGCGATCCGGTAAGACCGAAGTGGGAAGGTCCGCATGTATAGGGAAAGAAGAGCAAGCTTTGGGAAGACGTTGGACTCTTGGTGGGTAAATTCTAACACCTTGTCCAGTTTGAACCAATTGACAACCTGTTGAGAATCTTGGCGAAGTAATATTGCCATGTGTCCCTACCCCGCCAGTTTTAATTATAACTTCATTTTTGTGAGGTTTTGGAGAGAGGATAAATTGAGAGAGCGACTTAATTATTTGACTATGTAGCGAATGGGGTTTATATACATGAGAGAGAGGGGGCTACTACGTTAGTAGAAGCCTCTACGTCATAGATCATGATATCTTCTAGAAGTGCGAGGGGTCTCAATTATTCTGAAGTTGTAGGTTCGTAAGGGCCTTTAGATGCGGTTTTTAGTGGTTGATAAGGCTGGTGATGTCTACAAGATTAATTTGTTTAAGGAATTCCGCATGTCTCTGTAGTGGAAGTATCTTAGTAAGGCTATCTACTGGCATTCTGTTTATAGGTGCCTAATTAATTTAAATTCTCTAGGCTTAAACTTCCTAACGTAGCCAGTTTTGCTTAATATTAATATGTCGAAGTTTCGTAGATAGTTTGTCTTCTTCTTTCTATATAATTCTTATAGTCTAGCGATTATCGCAGAGAATTAATAGCTTTTGCTCTAGATTAAAGTCAATTAATTTAAAGAATCTATTTTAGCGTTGAACCTCCTAGGCAGCAATAGTAGCAGCGATGAATTCTGC